>WSFP011378790.1:0-29946 GCA_009831015.1 Picea engelmannii | reverse complement strand
TCAATAAAATAGAATAAGGCATATGTAAGAAGACCTAATAGAAGCTTCCGCTTCTAGAAGGATCTTCCTCTAGATGCTTCTTTTTAGTATAAATAGGAGTCAAGGGTATGAGAACCCTAGCTTGGATATTATTGTAATAGAGCGCTACTCTATTGGAGGTTTCCCCCTCGAAGAGGCCTGTGAACATTGCTATATGATTCAAAGTGCTATTTCTGTTGCTATTTCGTGAATCATTTATGTGTATTGTGAAGATTATGCTGGATATTTTACTGTTATTATGTTATTTCTATCATTTTGTTTCTGTTCTGCATATTTTATATATCTGGTATCTTGCATCTCCTCCTCACTTCACTCTGTTTCAGTTAGTTAACTAAAGATTGAGAGACTAGTTAACTTAGACTAGGTGGTAGTTAACTCTTGTAACTGCCTGAGAGACTAGTTAACTTAGACTAGGTGGAAGTTACCTCCCGTAACTACTGGTGTGTGTCCAGATCACTCTAGACCACCACTATGGCGCATTGGTTCTCCTCCAATGTGCATTAGTTGAGTTATACAGAGTATTTCATGTGTAAATTATCATTCATTCATTTGGTTAATGACAATTCTTCCTTTCTTTCTCTCATGTTTCTCTCTTTTCTCATATTTTCTCTACAAACAATATATGTCATTTGTTAGCTAGATATTATCTGTGTAGGTTCATTCAAATTTACATGGTATTAGATCCGATGGATTTCTAGGAAAAAGACAGACCAGATTCTTTTTGCAGGTACCGAAGATTGAAGACAATGGAAAAAATGGAATTTCCAAAAGAATTAATTCTTACACCATATAATTTCTTTGCATGGAAGGAAAAGATGACAGTGCATCTTCGAAGCATAGTATTATAAAGTTTATCCATGAACACAAATACCAAACCTACATCATCCATAGAAAAATCCAAGTATCTGAATCGAATGGATGAAGCATTTGGAACTATTTGCAGTCTCATTTCTCATGAACTCTTATTTCACATATCCTTCTGTAAAACCCCCAATGAATCCTAGACCACCATGGAAGGGATTTTTGGAAAAAAGGATTATATGAGGGGACACATTCTTGAGGCATAATTTGTCACTTTGGATCCAAAAACCTTCGACAATCTCCAAGATTTCTTTACCAAATATAAGGATTTGTTGTCGCAACTCAAGGATTGCGGGGTTGATAAATCTAAGGAGGAGAAACAAATGGTTCTTACCATTCTCTCCAAACTTGGTCCATAATACTTAGTGTTTGTATCCACATTTCATTCAGTTAAACTCACCTCTGGAGCCACTTGGATGATTCCCTGTCTTGAGACATTTATTGAGTCTCTGACACAAGAGAAAAACAAGTTCATCAATATGGGAAAAATCAAAGTCCCAAAGGCACATGCACTTACAGTGAAATATGGTTGTGGTCATCAAAATCAGAAATCTAAATACAAATACAAAGGAAAGAACATGAAAATCCAAATAAGGAAGGGTACTTAAAACCCTTCAATGATGCCTCTGGATCCAAAGGTGGAAAGAGAAGAAAAGGGGAGAAACACACTTACTTCCATAAAGGATTCCATCTAGAATCTGCATGTATGCAGAAACAAATAGATCAAATGGCTCAAATACTTCAACAAAACAACCTTGGAGATCACATCCCCGAGGGTGCCAAGAAGAAAATTCTTGAATATTAGAATCCTAATAAAGGAAATTCTATCCATGCTTTGATTTCCATCAACTCCTCTCCCAATCCTTGGATTGTAGATTTGTTGGTTGTGGAGCCTGATTATCTTTATGATTTAGAGGTATTTGTTTTCAACCATGTTTATACCCCATGAAGACTGTACACCCCTTCACGTGTCGGGGGGGATTTCCCCCCCTTTTAGGTTTGAGAGGATCACCCCCCTGTATGGGGGGTCTAGGGGCCATCGGGGGTTTGAGGGAAGCATCCCCCAAAGGAAAAATTTCCTTGTAAATGTATATTGTAATTTCATAGTAAATCTGGATCGTTCATTATAAGGTCGCATATGTGATGATAGAAGTTATGTTAGGGTTTTTTTCCCTAGAAGGAAACCATATTTTATGAGGGAATTGTATTTCGGTTGTGTATCATTGTGAATATTGTATTTTAAGAGAGGATACTATGAGAGAAAGAAGAGGAAGTTACAACAAGTGTTTTGTACATTGTATCCCTTCATTTTGATGGATAATAAAAAGGAAGGACCTGACAATTTCTCTAGTGGATGTAGCCTACAATGGGTGAACCATGTATATCTATGTCTCTATTATATTGTGTATATTTTGTGTTTTATTTCCACAATTTTTTTATTTATTTCTCTGTGATACTGTTTTTCTAACAACTGGTATCAGAGTGAAAGGTAACTCGTAGGAAAAGAGGGTTCTTGGTTTGAGTGGGTGCAATGGCGGAAGATGAAAATTTTAGGGTCAAGAAATTTAACGGCCAAAACTACCAGTTATGGAAGATGCAGATGGAAGATTATTTATATCAGAAGCATATATTCCTAGCATTGGATAGAATAGAAAAGAAGCCAACGACCATGAAGGATGAAGAATGGGAGGTTCTTGATAGAAAGGAACTAGGAATGATACAACTGAGCCTGGCAGCATCAGTGGCCTTCAATATATGAAAATAAAAGACAACGAAGGAGTTGATGGACACATTGGATAAATTGTGTGAAAAACCCTCGTCATCCAATAAGGTATTTCTAATGAAGTGATTATTTAATATGGAGATGTAGGAAGGTGGGTCTGTTGCAGATCATTTAAATGAATTTAACACGGTTACTAATCAGCTAAGTTCTGTAAAAGTGGACTTTGATGATGAGGTCAGGGATTTTATAATCCTATGCTCATTGTAAGAAATATGGAATGGCTTGGTAATGAATTTAAGTAACTATGTCTCTGGTTCAAAAAATATAATATTTGATGATGTTGTTGGTGTTATCCTTAGCGAGGAAATGTGAGGAAAAAGCACATGTGAGACACCGGGTAATGCGTTAAACATGGAGAACAAGGGAATACAAAAGGATAGAGGAAAGGGCTCAGGGAACCGCGAGAATTGTAGGAAGGGCATATCCAAATCTAGATTGGGAAAGATAGAATGTTGGAATTGTGGGAAGAAATAATATCTGAAGAAAGACTGCAGAGCTCCAAAGAAACAAAGAGATGGACAACAGGAGAAAAATTAGGAAGAAAATGTAACAGGTGATGTGTTACAAGATGCTTTGATTCTTTCTGTAGATAATATTTTTGACTCTTGGGTAATATATTCAAGGGCTTCATTTGATGCCACACCATATAGGAAACATTTTCTAGATTATGTTCTAGGTGATTTTGGACAGGTTCATTTGGATGATGATGCACCATGAAAAGTTGTTGGAATGGGTAAGGTGCACATAAGGAAAAATAATGGAAACCAATGGTTGTTGAAAGAGGTAAGACATGGTCCATATCTAAGGAAAAATCTAATTTCAACATGGTAGTTGGAAAGTGAAGGTTGTCTATCCATATTTACAGATAAGGCGTGGAAGGTCACCAAAGGGTCATTGGTGATAGCAAAAGGAGAGAAGGTAGGTACATTGTATTTATGTACTGGTAATATTGATTCTTATATCTCTTTAGCTTCTACAATAGTGGATACAACACTTTGGCATCATAGGCTTGGAAACATGAGTGAGAAGGGGATGCAGATACTTTACAAAATGAATTTGTTTCCATATCTTAAACAAATTGATTTGGATTTTTATGAGCATTGTGTTTATGGAAAACATAAGAGAGTCAGATTTCTCATAGTCGAAAAAGAAAAGAAGAGTGAAAGTTTAGAGCTTGTGCATACAAATGTATGGGGACCAAATCAGGTATCATCTCCTGGTGGTTCTCATTATTATGTTACATTTATTGATGATGCAACTATAAAAACTTGGATTTATTGCATTCAACAAAAATCTGATGTTTTTGATACTTTTAAGAAGTGGAAATATTTGATTGAGAATGTGATAGGAAAAAGGTTGAAGTGTCTCAGATTAGAAAATGGAGGTGAATATTGCAACAAGTATTTTTATGATTACTGTTCATACCATGGGATTCATATAGAGAAAAGAGTTCCAAGAACACCACAAGAAAATGGTGTGTCATAAAGGATGAACAGGACAATCATGGAGCATGCAAGGAGTATGAGATTGCATGTTGGGTTGCCCTTATAGTTTTGGGAAGATGTTGTTTACTTAATAAAAAAAGGACCTTCAAGCTCTTTGGATGGTGGAATTATAGAGAAGGAATGGATAGGTAAAAAGGTAAAATATTCATTTTTGAAGACTTTCAATTGTGAATAATCAATTGTCCATATTGATAGAGAAAACAGAACAAAGCTTGAAGAAAAATACAAGAAGTGTACCTTTATTGGATACGGTCTTCATGATTTTGGTTATCGCTTATGGGATTATGAAAATCACAAAATCATTAGAATTAGAGATGTCATATTCAATGAGAAGGTCATGTACAAAGATTAGTTGTAGGGAAAAAAACAGGAAAAAGAAAAACCAGAATACATAGTGCTTGATGAGATCACTAAAAATGAAATTCCAAAGGTACTAGAAAATAAAAATGTACAACAATAGGAGCATAAGATACCTCAAACTCTTACAAGTGTTTTTAGAAGGTCTACCAGGATAAGTAGATCCCCTAAATGATACTCTCCTTCATTGTATTATTTATTGTTGACTGATTCTAGTGAACCAGAAAGTTATGAAGAGACAATGTAGGTAGACACTAAAATGAAGTGGGATTCCTTGGTAAATAACCATACTTGGGACTTGGTTAAGTTTCTCGTGGGAAAAAGAGCATTTCAAAATAAATGGGTTTACAGGTTGAAGGAAGAAGATGGAGGAAAAAAATGGTACAAGGTTAGACTTGTTGTTAAGGGGTTTGCACAATAGAAAGGTATAAATTTTGATGAAATATTTTCTCCTGTTGTTAAAATTACTTCAATTAGGACTATTTTAAGTCTTGTGGTAGTGGAAGATTTGCATATTGAACAGTTAGATGTAAATTTTTTTTTTTCCATGGGGTTTTGGAGGAAGAGATTTATATGCAACAACCACAAGGGTATGAGGTCAAAGGAAAGGAAAATTTGGTATGCAGGTTGTAACATCCCCGGCCACCCAGGCTGGGCCACGATACACAAGAGAACACTTCAATTCTCTCCACGGAATATACTGTAACATACCTAGCATACAACTGAGCTATGCCACATAAATTGTTTTCAAACTGCATGAAATTAAAACATATACACACAGAACTCTTGTAGAAGATTTATATATAAAATGTAAATAGATAAATACATTCTGTAAATGCACATATTCATATAGAAACAACAATAAACATATACATGCAACATATACAAGAAATACCCATAAATATAAATACAGTTATAACCACACATAAGATAAGCCCATAAAAATACACACATAAATAACAATGCAACATGTAATTTTATCACATAGTTGACACTTATCTTGGTAATAATATCACCAACTGCATGAAGACCTTCCATGAACCTCCCAACCTTAGACCACACTACTCATCACTCTCAGCAGTGGGTCACCCCTGAGCTGGGACTAAAATCCACCCGGGTAAAGGGATTCCTAACCAGGCTAATGGCTCATAGACAACAGGAAAGACTTCATCACAGGTGCCAAATCAAACTAATAGACTACAGTCCCTCATTCCCCACATGCATGTCCCACCCCAGGAAGTGTGCCCCTTCTCTGCTCAACAATCCTTCGTTTTCCCCACTTCCTTTCTGGGCTTCAACAACAGGCCAGACAGGAATTCTTAGAGCCCTGTAGCTGCAGTTTAGCACCTTCAGGAAATCAATTCCCAACTATTCTATCACCCAGAGAGAAATTTCTCATGGGCCTGACAACCCACCTCTTCAATATCCCATAGGCATGACAACCCACTTCTTTAGTCCATCTCCCAAGCTAACCAACTACACAAATAGATATGGCTATGGATACAGGTTCAGGTACCATGACATGAGGGTATGGTGGATAGCTCATTGAGTGAGTGAAATCTCCTGGAATGGTTGCATGTATGATCCAATGATGGAAGGAATGATGGATGAATCCTAGGAAGAATCCTGGAAAATGAACTAAGTCCCAATAATATGTATGCATGTCCCCAACTTGACACTTGTCATGTTGGGAGCTACTTTGGCCCACTTGTCCCCAACTTTAGAACTTAAGATAAGATAATTATCCATACTTTATACTTTAAGAAATATTAATATAATATCCCTTTTTGGCTTAAGCTCCCTAGCTTATCCCCTTTTCCTTAACTTTCATCCCCCACCCTTTCCCTAACTAGTGGAGGTTAGTCCCCCATACTCTTTTATCATGGTCGGTCTACACGCAGTGACATATTTTATATTAATGATGAGACATATACAAAAATAGGTGCACAATACTTTAACATCTAGGCTCTCTGGCCTAATCAAAACATAAGCATCATAGCTTATAATAACTGGCTCATTGGGTTATAAAACACATGTACACAAAGGCTCCCTGGCCTCAAAATCGTGCGCACTTAAGTTGATGCACGTGGTATCCTAGAATGTGCACACTTCATCAATTTACTACACAGTACATGCGTGGACTATGCCATGAAAGGTGCATACAAAATGATATCAAACAACTCACCATCTTAAGTACATTTTCATTTACATTACAATTGGGTTTTTCCTAGGGATATTACAATCCCCTCCCCTTATTTATGCACTGTCCGCAGTGCATCATATACCCATATACAATAAAATTTCAAAAATCCTAAAAAATATGCGGGTATTCTTCCCGCATTGCATCCTCATGCTCCCAAGTAGTGTCCTCAGGACCGTACTAGGTCCATTGGACCTTTACAAGCCCTATGGCTCGATTCTGGAGCTGTTTGATTTTTCGGCCTAGAATGCGTACTGGATGCACTTGAAAAGCACCTTCTTGCTCCACCCGAATCACATTCCAATCAATAACATGATTAGCATCAGGTATATATTTCTTGAGAAATGATACATGGAATACATTATGAACAAACATAGATGTAGGCAATGCAATCATATAAGCTACAAGACCAATCCTCTCTAGGACCTCAAATAGTCCACAATAGCGAGCTGCCATCTTTGAACAATTTCCCAACTTCAGGAAAATTTTGTTGGCTTTCACTTTAAAAAATACATGGTCTCCCACTTTAAATTCCCTGTCAGTTCTTCCCTTATCAGCATAGCTTTTCTTCCCACCTTGGGCAACCTTTAAATTTTGTTTTATTTTCAACATTTGCTCCTCCATTTCCTTGAGTAAATCTAGCCCAACCACTCCTCTATCTGTTGGGTTATCCCAACTTACCGATGTGTTGCACTTTCTAGCATAAAGTGCCTCAAATGGGTTCGCCTTTAGATATGTTTGGTACCCATTGTTATAAGAAAATTCTACCAAGTGTAGCTAGTCTTCCCATTTTGATGGTTTATCTATCACATAAATCCTCAACATATTCTCAATCACTTGATTCACCCTCTCTGTTTGTCCATATGATTCTGGATGATAAGTTGTACTAAAAGTCAAATTTGTTCCAAATCCATTAAACAATACCTTCCAAAATTTTGAGGTAAAATTTGGATCTCTGCCAGACACAATTGTCTTGGTTGTGCCATGTAATCGAGCAATTTCTCTCATATAAACATCAACAATGTTGGCTGCCTTGTGAGTGAGCTTTACTAGAATAAAATGGGCGGCCTTAATAAGCTTATCCACCACTACCATGATAGAATCATGTTGCTTTCTTGTTCTGGGAAGTTTATTGATGAAATCCATGGTTACCACTTCCCATTTCCACTTAGGAATGGGTAATGGTTGTAGCAAACCAGCTAGGTGTCTATGCTCAACCTTTAACTTTTGAGATTCCAAACATTTGGCAATAAAATTTGCAACTTCTTTCTTCATGTCTGGCCAATAATATTGGCCCTTGACAACTACAATAGTTTTCTAATAACCTGGGTGCCCAACATAAGGTACATTATGCATTTCTCCCAATATCATATTTTTCAATTCCTGGGAATTTGGTACAAAAAAATTTCCCATGTACATGAGAATTTCATCATTATCTAGCTTGTATTCTTCAATTTTCTACTGCAAATTACCTTGCTGTAATTTTTCCACTAATTCCTTGTATTGCAAATCTGATTTGGCAGCCTCTAAAATTATGTCTTCCAAATCTGATTGGTGCATGCTAATGGTTGTAGCATGCATTTCATGCACTCTTGTGATGAGTGCATAAGCCACGTTTTTCTCTTTCCCCTTGATATGATTTATATCAAAGTCATATTCACTTAGAAATTCTAACCATCTACTTTGCCTAACATTTAGAGTTGGTTGATCAAATAAATATTTCAGACCATTATGGTATGTTCTTAACTCAAACCTTTTCCACATGAGGTAGTGTCTCCATTTTCTCAGGGCATGCACTATGGCTGCCAACTCCAAATCATGAGTGGCATAATGTATTTCATGCTCCTTCAACTTCCTTGATTCATAACATATAACAAACCCATTTTAAGTGAGGACTCCATCAAGTCCTTCTTTACATGCATATGTGCATACAACAAATTCTTCATTTGGGTCTGCAATCCTTATTATTGGATAACTTGTCAATAATTGTTTCAAGTGTTGGAAACTCTTTTCACAATCCAATGTCCACTGAAACTTCACACCCTTCTTTTGTAATGAAGTGATTGGGTGTGCAATCTTTGAAAATCCTTCAATAAATATCCTATAGTAGCCTGCAAGACCCATGAATGATCTCACCTCTGTCACATTCTTTGGTGCTGACCATTATCTAATGGCTTCTATCTTCTCCGGATCCACTGCTATCCCATCCTTTGAAATGATATGTCCCAAATAATGAATTATCTTTTGATAAAATGAGCACTTGCTCAATTTGGAATACAACGGATGCTCCCTTAATACTTGCAACACCATCCTCAAATGATGTTCATTCTCTTCCTCTGACTTAGAATATATAAGAATGTCATCCAAAAATACAATGACAAACTTTTCTAAATATTCTTAGAAAACACCATTCATTAAGAACATGAAAACAATCAGTGCATTTGACAACCCAAATGGCACCACTGTGAACTCATAGTGACCATAACTTGTCCTGAAAGCGGTATTGCTGATATCTTCCTCCTTAATCCTTACCTGATAGTATCCTGGCCTGAGATACATCTAATAAAAGAGCTCAAATAAAAGATGAAATCTCCTGGTGGATAACTCAATGAGGGTATGATGGATAACTCAATGAGGGTATGGTGGATAGCTCAATGAGTGAGTGAAATCTCCTGTAATGGATCAATGAGTGAGTGAAATCTCCTGGAATGGCTTCATGGATGATCAAATGATGGAAGGAATGATAGATAAATCCTGGGTAGAATCCTAGAAAATGAACTAAGTCCCAACAATATGTATGAATGTCCCCAACTTGGCACTTTTCATGTTGGGAGCTACTTTGGCCCACTTGTCCCCAACTTTAGAACTTAGGATAAAATAATTATCCATACTTTATACTTTAAGAAATATTAATATAATATTACTTTTTGGCTTAAGCTCCCTATCTTAGCCCCTTTTTCTTAACTTTTAACCCCCACCCTTTCCCTAACTAGTGGAGGTTAGTCCCCCATACTCTTTTATCATGGTTGGTCTATGCGCATTGATGTATTTTATATTAATGATGAGACATATATAAAAATAAGCGCATTGGCCTTTAACATATAGGCTCTCCAGCCTAATCAAAACATAAGAATCCTAGCTTATAATAATTGGCTCACCGGCCTATAAAACACAACATGTACACAAAGGCTCACTGGCCTCAAAATTGTGCGCACTTAAGTTGTTGTGCGCGGTATCCTGGAATGTGAACACTTCATCAATTTACTACGCAATACATGTGTGCACTATGCCATGAAAGGTGCATACAAAATGATATCAAACAACTCACCAGCTTAAGTACAGTTTCATTTAAATTACAACTGGGTTCAACCTAGGGATATTACACAAGTTGAAGAAGAGCTTGTATGGCCTAAAGCAAGCTCCAAGGTAGTGGTATTTGAAGTTTGACAATTCTATGACAGAACAAGGTTATAGTAGATGTCATTCTAATCATTGTGTTTATTTTAAAAGGATAGAAAATGGAAGCTATATCATCTTGCTATTGTATATAGATGACATGCTTGTTGCAGGGTCTAATATGAAAGATATAAATTTTCTCAAGAATAAATTATCTAATTCATTTGCGATGAAGGATTTTGGTGCTACAAAGAAAATCCTTGGTGTGAGAATAAAAAGAGACAAGAAAAATTGCAAATTGACATTGTCCCATGGTGAGTACATAGAGAAGGTGTTGGAAAGATCTAGAATGCAGAATGAAACCAGTTAGTACACTTTTGGACAACCATTTCAAATTAACCAAAGAAATGTATCCCAAGACACATGAGGAGGTAGAATACATGTTTAGGGTCCCTTATTCATCAACAATTGGTATCTTGATGTATGCCATGGTTTTCACAAGACCAGATATTGCACATGCAGTGGGAGTTGTGAGCAGGTATATGAACAATCCAAGTAAATAACATTGGGAGGAAGTAAAGTGGATTCTCAGGTATTTGAGAGGTACTTATACTCATGCATTATGTTTTGGAGGTTCAAACACTATTCTAAAAGGATATGTTGATTCAGATATGGCAGGTGATAAAGACAACAGGAGGAGCACCAGATGGTATATTTTTATTGTAGGTGGAACAACAATAAGTTGGATTTCAAAACTACAAAAGGTTGTTTCTCTTTCAACAACAAAAGAAGAGTATGTTGTTGCTACATCGGCTAGTAAGGAAATTATTTGGTTACAGAGGTTTATGGAGGAATTGGGAAAGAAGCAGGAGAATAGAAATTTGTACTGTGACAACAAGAGTGTTATTCATCTTGCAAAGAAATTATCCTTCCATTCGAATACTAAGTATATACAGCTCAGGTACCACTTCATACAATCTGTCTTGGAAGATGGCCATTTGAAGTTGGAAAATATACATACTAGTAAGAATCCTACAGACGTGTTAACAAATGGAGTAACTAGGGAGAAAATGAGTTCCTACTCAATTTTAGTTGGTCTTCAAGCATGAAGGTGAAGATGGGAAATTTTGCAGGTCCAAGGTGGATCATAGTCTAGCAGGTACAAGAATGATGGATTTATTGTGATTAGGCTCCAAGTGGGAGATTGTTGGTTGTGGAGCCTGATTATCTTCCTGATTTAGAGGTCTTTGTTTTCAGCCATTCTTATACCCTATGAATACTGTACACCCCTCCATGTGGGGGGTTTGCAGGGGTTCAGGGGCGAAGCCCCTGAAGAAGAAATTTCCTTGTAGATTTGTATTGTAATTTCATAGTAAATCTATACCGTTCATTATAAAGTCATAGTTCTGACGGTAGAATTTATGTTAGGGTTTTTTTCCCTATAAGACAACCCTATTTTATGAGGGAATTGTATTACGACTGTGTATCATTGAGAATATTGTATTATGAGAGAGGATACTGTGAGAGAAAGAAAATAAAGTTACAACAAGTGTGTTGTAGGTTATATCCCTTCATATTTTTGGATAATAAAAAAGGACCTAGAAATTTATCTGGTGGACATAGCCCACGCTAGGTGAACCGTGCATATATGTGTATTATGTATCTTTTGTGTTTTATTTCCGCATTTGTTTTATTTTATTTCTCCACGATCCTATTTCTCTAACAAGATTCAGGAGAATCACACCACATGGAAGCCACAAAATAAGTCTACTCTTCATTGGATGCATGCATAGGTCCTATTATTCTGATGGGGGACAACTCTCCAGTTGAGGTCACCGCCAAAGGAAGAATTGAAATCACAAACATAAGCTTCGAGAATGTGCTACATGTTCCCAAATCTTTTGTCAATATTATCTCCATGTATCAGATGACAAACTTTGGCATCATAAAGAGAGTTGTATTCACACCTAATGTTGTGGATATCTATGACATGCAAACCAATTCCAAGGTTACTACCGGTGAGGTAAATCATCAATCCAGACTCTACACATTTTCTAAATTTAATTAACCAGATTCTACATTAATGCTTACCTATGCTAATAAAAGCAGTAGGATATGGCACGAAATGTTCAGGCATTTAAATTTGATATATATGCAACAAATTAGAAAGTAGGGAATGGTTAATGGTCTACCTAACATCCACTTCTCCAAAGGAATTTGTGAGGGAAGTGTTCTTGGAAAACACCCTCAAGAAAAATTCGAAAAAGGAAAGACTCAAAAGGATTCCTTTCCTTTAGATATGATCCATAGTGACCTCATGGGCCCTTTTTCACATCCATCAATCAATAAATCAAGGTACATGCTCATTTTTTTTTATGATTTCTCACGCTTCACATGGATTTTCTTTCTCAGGAAAAAATCAGAGGTCTTTCAACACCTCAAAGATTTCAAATCCCTTGTTGAAACACAATCAAGAAAGAAGATCAAAGTCCTCCAAACAGATAATGAGGGAGAGTATGTCAACCATGAGATACAAAATCTTTGTCATGAGGTTGATATTCAGTTGCAACACACAGTTCCTTATACTCCGTAGCAAAACAGAGTTGTTGAGCGGAAAAATAGATCTCTAAAAGAGATGGCATCTTGCATGCTACATGCAAAGTCACTTCCACAGAGATTATGGGATGAAGCGCTTAATTGTGCAACCTACATCCAAAACATATCTCCCCATAGATATATCAAGGATAAGACCCCCTATGAGGCTTGAAGTGGCCTTAAACCAAAAGTGACCCACTTTCATATATTTGGTTCTCATGCATGGGCCAAGATTCCCTCTAAGAATAGGAAGGCACTTGATCCACAGAGCACATAGTGTATCTTTGTTGGATACCCTAACAGTGTGAATGGATATAGACTCATTGATCTTTCCTCGGATAGGCTCATCATTGAGAAGTGTGTCTAATTCAAGGAAAGTGTCTTGCATGTACCTCAACAACCGCATGAAACACTTTTGTTCTTCCACCTATAAGAGATGATGATCATGCACATGCCAACTCTTCTTATGATGAGAGTTTTGATTCATAGGATTCATATGATTTAGATACTAAGTCAGTATAGTTAGATGAAAATTCAGTGCATGCAGATGTAGTTACAGAGCTAGAGCTAGAGTCGAGGCCCAAGTGGGCCAAGACTACTCTTCGGGATGCAACAGATCTTGTTGGGGATCTAGATGATACTAGGAGGACTCAATATGATTTTGAGGAGCCTCCTCTTGCACTCACTGCCACTGAACCAATGCCACCCAAGAATATTTTATTGGTTCAGTCTTCATATCCACATTCCTATGTCGAGGCCACCAATAATCCATTTTTGGAATCCACCATGTAGGAGGAGTAAAACTCCCTCCTCGAGAACCACATTTAGGATCTAGTTCCCCTTCCTATAGGAAGGAAACTTGTCAGGTGTAGATGGGTCTACATGACCAAGAGCACAACAGATGGATAGGTTAGCAAATACAAAGTCAGGATAGCTTCTAAAGGCTTTCAACGGGTGCATGACATTGACTATGATAAGACCTTCACTCCAGTAAAAATATGGATTCCATACGTTTGGCACTTTCCATTGCGGAAACCAAGGGATGGGAATTACATCAGATGAACATGAAGAATTCATTTCTTCACGAAGATCTCTTTGAGGATATCTACATGGAGCAAACCCAAGGCTTCATGCAGGATTCATCTTTGGTCTGTCGACTGAAGAAGTCTCTTTATGGCCTCAAGTAGGCCCTGAGGGCATGGTATGCCAATATGGATTCCTACCTTCTATCACAAAATTTGTACATTGTAATTCAGACCTAAATGTGTACATGCTCAGGACGTCCTAGTTCTATATGTTGATGATTTTCTGATCACCGGTTGCTCGAATTCAATTATTGTTGCAGTCAAGAGGATTATGCATGACATGTTCTTGATGACGAACATGGGTCTGCTACATTTATTACTTGGACTCATGATCAATTAAGATGCATCAGGAATCAAACTATTGCAGACCAAGTATGCACGAGATCTCCTTGAGAGATTTCACATGACAGACTACAAGTCTGCCCCGACTCCTTTCCCATCTGGAGTTAGAATTGAGGATGGTGGGAACACTCCACTAGTGGACATCACACTGTAAAAACAACTAGTAGGGATATTTTTGTATCTCACACACTCCATACCAGGCCTCTCCAATGCAGTTGGAGTAGTCTCCAGGTTCATGCATGAGTTGCATGAGCTACATTGGAAGGTTCCAAGCATATCCTTCGATACGTACAGGGCACCATCACCTTTGGGATTCACTATGCATCAGAATATACATTGGACTCATCAGTTTCATTGATTCTGACTGGGCTGGCGATAGCATTGATCGCAAGTCCACATCTGGTTACTCACTCAATCTTGGTTCCAGGCCTATCTGTTGGTCGAGAAAGAAGCATGTTGTTATTTCTCTATTGACAATCGAGGTAGAGTACAGAGGGGTAGTTAACATAACCATTCAGGCTACATGGCTACAAACGTTTCTCACTGAGTTGGGAATTCAGTTTCACCGAACGATTGTCATATGGTGTGAAAACTAGAGCACTCTGAAGTTCTACAAAGATCCAATTCAGAGGCAGCGAATGAATCACATCGAGATCCACATGCACTACATCCATGAATTAGTACATGAGGGGATCATCAACCTATAGTTTTGTCCTTCAGCAAAATAGACTACAGACATCTTCACCAAGAGCTTCACTGAGCAGAAGTTCCATTCTTTGCGTAGTCATCTTGGAGTGAAGGAAAAAATTTCCTTGCAACTATCAGTTCTTTTTTTTCATACATTGTACTTTGGGGGGGGTTCCCATGAGGTTTTCTCTCTTTCCCCGTTTATTTCAATGTATATTTTATATTTGGGTACCTAACATGGCCTCGTTACAGGGACCCATTCTTTATTTTCACCATAGTGATGTCCAGGGGGGTGTTGGAGATACTTCACACACACCTAGGAATTCTTTTTCCTAATGTTTTCCCTATGTTTACTAGTTATTATTCAGTCTCCTATAGTTTAGGGAGAATATTCCTCTAGGATAATATTATCTTCAATTCACTCTTTAGTTTGATCAGTTGAGTGGAGTCTAGATGCCACATTGGGATCATCACCATGCAAAATTGGTATCATCACCAGCTAATGTGCATTGTCCTTGGGATTATCACTAGACTAGCGCATTACTCATGATTCCCTGATATCCACTTCACTTTACTCTATTTTAGTCAGCCAACTGAATATTGAGAGCAGGGATGATTTTAAGGATGGATTTTTTTTTTTTAAATGTAGAAACCTTGGCGAATCTTATTAATCCTTCATATGCCAACTATAAATGTTTGGTGATATTTTTGTAAAAATATTCAAATTTATAAGGATTTTATATAGTTTTTATAAAATTTTGGCGATTTTTAAGGTAAAATAATTTTATCCTATAGAATTTGGTCGAAACATTTTTAAAATAGTGAATCTCGTTTTTGTAAAAACCATGGAAAATTAGCCCATGAGGAAAATTTAGCTCCTAAAATCATCCATAACTAAGAGACCAGTTAACACAGACTAGGTGGCAGTTAACTCCCGTAACTTCCTGAGAGATTAGTTAACTCAGACTAGGTGGCAGTTAACTCCCGTAACTACGACCGTGTGTCCAGATCACTCTAGACTACCACTATGGCGCATTGGTTCTCCTCCAGTGTGCATTAGTTGAGTTATACAGAGTATTTCATAAATTATCATTCATTCATTTGGTTAATGATAATTTTTCCATTCTTTCTCTCTTGTTTCTCTCTTTTCTCATATTTTCTTTTCAAACTATGTATGTCATTTGCTAGTTAGATCTTATCTTTGTAGGTTCATTCACATTTACACATATGGTGTTGTCCTAGGAATATATTGGTGTTATTGATTGGAGGATATATAATGAATGATGGCATTTTCATGATGCTTCCAAATAAATATGGAATAATGATAAAAGTTCCTCGAGAAGATAGAAAGTCAGTATCATTTAAGAAAAAGGAAACTAAAATGATGCAAAACCATGTATATGTTGGAATCATGAGTTATGTTTTTTCAATATTGAACAACTAAATTCACCAAAGCGAAATAAAGAAAGTTCTTTCCAAGTTTTTTGGAAGATGTCATTTGATGGTGTCTGCCTTAAGTCTAGAACTGGAGTTGGTGTTGTTTTCAAAAGTCCACAATCTTGTATTTACCCACATGAAATCATATTAGAATTCCCTTGT
Organism: Picea engelmannii; assembly: GCA_009831015.1. Lineage (NCBI taxonomy): Eukaryota > Viridiplantae > Streptophyta > Pinopsida > Pinales > Pinaceae > Picea > Picea engelmannii. The sequence continues at coordinate 13,497 of WSFP011378790.1, read as the reverse complement.
ACCAACAATGAAGCAGAATATGAAGCATTGATTCAAGGACTAACTATGGCCCTTCAAATGAAAGAAAAATATTTGGTGGTCAATGGTGATTCAAAACTGGTTATCAATCGTATCAAGAAAAAATATAGAATAAAAAAGAAATATTGAAACATTATACAAGTAGAGTGTGGGAAATCATAGAATCTTTTAATTCTTTCAATATTTATTTTGTTCCTCGAGAAAAGATTAAAAAAGTTGATTCATTGGAAGTGGATGCATCCCTTTTCAATATGAATGATTTTCAAAGTCAAAATATTTTTCATGTCAAAACAATTATTCAACCTTCAATGGACGATAATCAAGAGAATTAGCAAGTTTTTGTAAATGACGAACACAATGCAAGCTTCATTACCGACCATGACTCAATATTATCTTAAAATTCAGAATAAATCCAAACTCTTTCGTTGATGGATTGTCGACGTTTCGAATCTGTATCATGATCCATCTTTAGGACAAGAAGCCTGGGTTAAGATTAAGAGGGATGCTTCCTATAAATTCTAAATAGTAAATGGATGGAGGAGAGTTTCAATGTCAGCTGGGAACCCTAATTCTTTAATTAATTAAGTTTTTTTATTTTATTTTCTTATATAATGTTTTATTTTTAGTTTTACAATTTTTTATTTTATAATTAAGACCTAATTGTAAAACAACAAATTGTAAAACTAAAAATAAAACATTATATAAGAAAATAAAATAAAAAAACTTAATTAATTAAAGAATTAGGGTTTCCAACCGACATTGCAACTCTCCTCCATCCATTTACTATTTATCATTTATAGGAAGCGTCCCTCTTAATCTTAACACAGGCTTCTTGTCCTGAAGATGGATCCTGATATGGATCTGAAACGTCGAAAATCCATCAACGAAACTATGGTTTTTCCGAATTTAACTGAAAACCTTCACCACATAAATCTTATTGAACAAATCCAAACTCATCAGAAGGAAATTCATGATCAAAATGTTGTGGTCCTTCCAAAGAATTATATCAATCTAGAATCTCTTTTTACAAGAGATTATCAAACAAATAACTTGGATCTGAAAGAGGAACCCTCTATTAGAAAGGTTCAAGAGACATGGAAAATAAATATCAGTGTTGGGCCCTTCGTGTAACATACCCAGCCTAAAACCTGTTGGGCTATTCCATTCTTAAACTCTTGCAAAAATTGATACATTGTAACATAACCAACCTACCCAGAATGGGTCATGCCCCTTAAAAACTTACAATAATTTCAGTTGTATATAGATATCTTTAAACAAACAAATACATTATGCTAATACATAGGAAAAACCCATTGATATAAAGACATGTATAAATACACAACATGCAATGAACACATAATTGATAATTATATTTTTATAGAAGACCACCAACTACATGTAGACCTTCCACGATCCTCCTAGCCTTAGACAACACTGCTCATCACTCTGAGCAGTGGGTCACCCTTGAGTTGGGATTAAACTCCACCCGGGTAAAGGAATTCCTAGGCCAAGCTGAGACAAATCAGACAACATGAAGGATCTCGTTCCAGGAGCCAACTCAAACTAACAACCTACAAGCTCTCATTCCTCACATTCCTGTCCCACCCCAGGAATTGTGCCCCTTCTCTACTCAACAATCCTTCAGCTGCCCCACTTCCCTTCCAGGGCTTCAACAACAGGATGAACATGAATTCTCTGAGCAATATAGTTGCAGTTGGGCTCCCTAAAAAAAACACTTTCCCAACAATTATCTCACCTAGAGAGAGTTTCTCATAGGCCTGATGATACGCCTCTTCAAACCCACAGGCCTGGCAACCTATTTCTTCAGTCCAAAGCTTAAGTCAACCAGTTACAGGCTTAGGTGAAGGAAACAATAGAAAATGGGTATGGAACATGTGTTTCTCACAACAAAAAGGTACACCACTGACTTAGGTCAGTACAGGTGTGTTGTGCATCCCGAGAGGGATATAGGTTACCACTGATAATAAGAAAGTATTGGTAGCTCAAGAGTGCATTCAGGTTCTAGAGGTGCGTGAATCATGCAAACTTCAACTAATGGAGAGAATGGTTGGTTTCCTGAATGGATGAGTGAGTGAATCATGAGAAAAAATGTGAGGGTGACTGGGAGAGTGGTCCTTAATGAAAAATTTTCCCCCACATATAACTGCATGTGCCTTGATTGACACATGGCCCTCCAGAAGCTCGTTCCTATCCACTTGTAAATCATTTCCATTCACATAAGAACTTAGGATAATATGAGATTTATCCTTGCCTTAGTCTTTAGGAATAATAATGTAATATTCCCTTAGAGATAAGCCCTCTAGCTTAGCCCCTTTCGCAGGCTCTTAGCCCATCCCTTTCCCTTCCTAGTGGAGTTTAGTCCTGCATACTCTTTTATTTTGGTTGGTCTACATGCTACGATGTATTATATTAATGATATGAGTGTTTACATATACAAAAATAGGCTCACTGGCCTTTAGCATCTAGGCTCTCCGGCCTAATCATCACATAATCCTCCTAGCTTATAACCACTTGGCTCACCAGCCTATAAAACATATTTACAATTCAAATGGGGCTTAGCCTTGGGGTATTACATTCCCCTCCCATTATTTTTTCACTATCCTCAGTGAAATACATATATACCTTTAACACCAAGATTTTCAAAAATATTCAAAAAGATGCAGGTATTATGCCCTCATAGCATCCTCATTCTCCCAAGTCGCATCCTTAGGACCGTACCAGGTCCATTGGACCTTTACTAACTCTATGGCTCGATTATGAAGCTACTTGATCTTCCGGTCTAGTATGCACATCATATGCACTTGAAAAGAGCCTTCTTGCTCCACCTGAATCACATTCCAATCAATAACATGATTAGAATAAGGTACATACTTTTTGAGAAATGATACATGGAATAAATTATGAATGGACATTGATACATGTAATGCAAGCATATATGCTATAGGCCCAATCCTCTGCAGGATTTCAAACATCCCACAATAACAAGCTGCAAACTTTGAACAATTTCCCAACTTCAAGGAACTTTTGTTGGCCTTCAATTTCAAGAATACGTGATCACCCACTTTAAATTCCCTGTGAATTATTCCCTTATCAACATATATTTTATGCCTATCTTGAGCAACCTTTAAATTCTGCTTTATTTTTTACATCTTCTCTTCCATTTCTCCAAGCAAATTAGGCCCAACCACTGCTCTATCGGTTGGGTTGTCCCAGCTTATAGGTGTGATGCACCTTCTAACATAAAGTGCTTCAAATGGGCTCATCTTCATAGATGCTTGGTACCCATTATTATAAGAAAAATATACCAAGTGTAGGTATTATTACCATCTTGATGGTTTATCCATCACTTACATCTTTAGCATATCCTCAATCACTTGATTCACCCTTTTTGTTTTCCCATCAAAGTATGGATGATAAGTTGTGTTGAAATTCAAATTTGTTCCAAATCCTTTAGATAATCCTTTCCAGGGCTTTGAGGTAAAATTTGGGTCTCTGTCAGACACAATTCTCTTGGGTATACCATGCAATCAAGTAATTTACCTCATATAAATATAAACACTATTAGTTGGTTTGTGAGTGAGATTCAATGAAATTAAATGGGTAGCTTTGATAAGCTTATCCACCACTACCATGATAGAATCATGTTGCTTGCTTGTTCTGGGCATTTTGGTGATAAAATCCATTTTTACCACTTCCCATCTCCACTCAGGAATGGGTAATGGTTGTAGAAACCCAACTGGGTGTCTATGCTCAGCCTTGACCTTTTAACACTCCAAACATTTGGCAATGTATTCAACAATTTATTTCTTCATGCCTAGCCAATAATATTGGCTCTTGATAGTTGTAATTGTTTTTTGAGACCCTGGGTGTCCATCATAAGGTACATTATGCATTTCTTTCAATATTATAATTTTCAATTCTTGGGAATTGGGTACATAAATTCTACATCTGTACATAAGAATTTCATCGATTCCCAGCTTGTAGTCCTCAATTTTTTGCTGCAAAATAGCTTGTTGTAATTTTGTCACTAATTCCTTGTATTGCAAATCTGATTTTGCATCCTCTGAGATTCTATTCTTCAAATCCGATTGGTACATGCTAATGGTTGTAGCATGCAACTCATGCACTCTTGTGTTGAGTGCATCGTCCACCTTTTTCTCTTTCCCTTGGATATGCTTTATATCAAAGTCATATTCAATGAGAAATTCCAACCACCTATTTTGTCTAACATTTAGAGTTGGTTGTCCAACTAAATATTTTAGACCATTATGGTCTGTCCTCAACTCAAACCTTTTCCCCATGAGGTATTGTCTCCACTTCTTCAAGTCATGCACTATGGCTTCCAACTCGAAATCATGAGTGGCATAATTCCTTTCATGCTCCTTCAACTTCCTTGATTCATAGCATACAACATACCCATTTTGACTAAGGACTCCACCAAGTCCTTCTTTACATGCATATGTGCATACCATGAAATATTCATTTGGATAAGTGATCCTTAGAATTGGAGCACTGGTTAATAATTCCTTCAAATGTTGGAAACTATTTTCACACTCCAATGTCCACTTGAACACCACTCCCTTCTTTTGCAAGGAAGTGATCGGGTGTGCAATCTTTGAAAATCCTGCAATAAATCTTCTGTAGTAGCCCGCAAGGCCCATGCAGGATCTAACTTTGTCACATTCTTAGGTGTTGATCATCCTCTAATGGCCTCAATCTTTTCAGGATCCACTGCTATCCCTTCCGCAAATATGATATGCCCCAAATAATGAATTTGGTTCTGATAAAATGAGCACTTGCTCAATTTGGCATACAACTGATGCTCCCTTAATACTTGTAATACCATCTTCAAGTGTTGCTCATGATCTTCTTCTGAATTGGAATATATAATAATGTCATCCAAAAATACAATGACAAACTTATATAAGTATTCTCTAAAAATACCATTCATTAAACACATGAAGACAACTGGTGCATTTGATAACCCAAATGTCACCATTGTGAACTCATAATTACCATACCTTGTTTGGAAAGCAGTCTTGTTGATGTCTTCCTCTTTAATTCTTACCTAATGATAAGATGACCTAAGATCAATATTTGAGAATATTTTTTCATTCTTCAACTGATCAAAGAGGTCATCGATCCTTGGCAAAGGATACTTTTTCTTTACAGTTACTTTGTTCAACTACCTGAAGTCAATACAAAGTCTCAATGTTCCATCCTTCTTCTTCAAAAATAAAACTAGGGCACCCCAAGGTGATACACTTGGGTGTATATACCCCTTCTTCAAAAGATCTTCAAGCTGCATTTGCAACTCCTTCAGTTCTGGTGTACTCATCCTATAAGGAGTCTTGGATACTGGAGTTGTTCCAGGCATCCGATTTATAGTGAAATCAATATCTATTTTAGGGGGTAATCCTGGTATTTCTTTAAATACATCCCAAAAATCCTTTATGACTGGATAATATTCAATATTTGACACCTTATCCTTAGGTGTTTCTTCCATACGAAATGAAAACATTTGACACCCTTTCCTGTAACATTTCTTCAGTTGCATTGCTGAGATTTCTCTGACAATTACTTCCCTGGGAAGTCCCCGGATTGTCCTTGGGTTCCATTCCCCATACAGGCAAGTAAATGCCTTGTTATGAAAGTATAGGGTTGGTATTTTTATGGGCTAACCCAGGTTCTAACTACAGTATTACCAACTTCCCTTCTGCCATCGACCCTTCTGGATACTGAAAGGAAACACAACGCACAAAGTTCACTACCTAGTCTCACCCGAGATGGGTTCAATGGGTGGCCACATGAGTCATAAGTCTGCAACCCTGGGATGGGATGTGTTTCTCTTTCATAGGCATTATATCCACTCAACTTCCAACCCTCGAATACCCATATATTATGCTAACTATAACTCTTACCAGTGACACAACATATAACCGACAGACTTCAGTAACCATTATAGAAGTATGTATTCAATGATAGTTATTCATATACTGTAACATAAGATTCAGATCTAATAACTAGATATGAAATTGATTCATTTAGTGAGGTTCTACAGTTCTTCCCTTAGTGCACAGTATTTATTCCCTTATAATTTAACATGTTCATCATAAATTCATCAAAGAAAATGTAAAGATAAATACTGCAAACATTCACACATAACACAGATATACCATGATTCACCCCCTTGTGGGCTACGTCCACAAAGATTTGTTGATTGGGTTCTTTATTCATATTCTTTGCAAAATATAATGTTGCACACTGTACAATCTTTCCTCCATTACATTCAGTATTCACATATCGAAATAGTTCTCCCGACTCTAAGAACTTCTCACCAATCCACTATCAGACTATCTAAAAATGGATACCTCACTAACCCACTAACAACAACCTTTTTAGTCCTAATACATTCTACTTATAAAAAAACTAGGACAAAGCCCTTACAAAAACCCTAACCTTAAGTGGATTAGGTTTTTCCACTTCCTTATTGACTTAATATTGGCTGGTCCGCGATCCAACTGTTCTCCAAGTTAATGCTTGTCCACTTTAAAACTACTCCACAATAGTTTTTCCACTTTTTAACTGCTTTTCTCGATGCTTCTTTTCCTCTAATTTCGACGTTCTCCTTACTTTCTGGCGCGCTCCCTATTTTTTGACGTTGTCTCGAAATATTCAATATTTCCTTGGTTTTCTCCCAAAATTGGCCTGCGCCAATAGGCCCCCAACACTGACATTGTGACTCGCCCCGATTCACTCATGGACTCCTGCATCTTTTATTGGTTGTGCCAGTAATTCATACATCTCTGTTATTTTTTGGCATTATTCTTGAGCCTGGTTTCTCTTCTCCACCATGGCTTCTACCATCTATGTGGTGACTGGAGTCTTTAATATATCTCCTCCCTCCAAGCCTATCTATTCCACTCGTGATTTTTCTGCATCAACCTCCATGACCACATGTTCAACCTTGTCTTGCAAAGGCTCCAACTGTGCTTGCCTTGCGATTTTCTGCACCTCCACAGCTTTCTCCTTTTCCTGTAGGCTCTTCATCTCTACAATTGTCTTAATTCTTTATGGCAGTGACATCATCTTCAAACATTGTTTTAACTATGCCATTGCTGCATGTACCTTATCTTCCCTTCCTTGCAGGTCTTCCAAGCTCCTATCTTATAAGAGTTGTGACCACAACTGGCCACTTTTTTCCAATAGCTCTATCATTCTATGTATGGTCTGCGCTATACTCTCCATAGATTCTTTTACATCTTAATCTCATTTTTCTCTTACTTATGGAGGAGTATTGGGTATTGCGCACTCCTCCAGTTCCTTTATCTGGTCCTTATACTGCTCTAAGGCCTATGATATTTTCCTTATATTCTCTTCAGAAGATACTCCCTCTGACTCTGTGCTATTTGGGATGGTTTGAAATATTGTGCTAATGTACTCTCCATCTCTTCCAATTTATTCTTTGTTATCTTCTTCGCTTGCCCTTCTTGGCCAACTACTTCCTTGAGTGTGATGTTCTTTTACTGTGCTACCTGTAAGTTCATCGCATCATACCTTGTCCTGGATTGAATTTCCTGCGCGACACTAATCTATAATTTATAGAGCACCTTCGTCGGAATCTTGGGCAATGCCAAGTCCAATTTCTTGATTTCCTTCAGGGGCCTCTACGCTGCCTCCTCGTCAATGAACAACATCTTAGGGGTTGTGATAAAATTGGCGCTCCCCTACGCTATGATTTGCACTATTTCTTTAGCAGGCATTCCTTCCCTAGATTTTGTTGGTTTCTGTTTTGTGGTTGCTCTTCCCTGATCCTTAACTTCTCCAGTGCAATTTTCACTTCTGCACCTACCCAAAAATCAAATCCCTATTCTTCTTAGCATTCTCCCACACCTTCGATAATCAATATTCGACTGTTGTATCTATTGGTTCAATATCATCTAATTTCATTGATGTTTCCAGTGGTTTTCTATGAGTCTTTTCCTTCTTCTTGGAGCCACTTGCTTTCTCCTTTGTCCTCTTCCTTTGGGCAACTGATGGCTTAGATGCCTCTGACATCTATGTATACATGCATATATCCTACCTAATTTCTTCCTCCATGGGTATTTCCTGTGTCTATGTCCTTTCTTCTCCCACACGCACATGTTCTGTTGTAACTCATGGTGTTTGTCTTGTGCACGGTGGCCCTTGTGTGGAACCACCCTATGGTTTCTTCTGTTTCTTGTGCTTATTTTGGGTTGTGATTCTTCCCCCCACTTGGCCTTGTGTGACATTCTTCTTTTTTTCTCACACCATTTTTGCATGTCTTCTGTGTAGGGATTTTTCTATCATGTGTCTGAGTCTATCCTCCTGGCACTGTCCTTGGGATTACAGTAAATTTCCATTCCTCATGCCACTCCTGGACCTCCATCTATATATCCTATTTCGAAAAGAAGTAATTTAGTTGTATCCACTCCTTGTCTGGGTCCCTCTTTGCCTGAAAGCACATGTTGTGGTGCATTTCCTAAAAGTTTTCTATTTGTCCAAACTCCTAGACAGTCTCTGGTGAAATTCTCCAAGTATTGAATACTAACTCCTGGATATCTGATAAGTACCACGTAAATGTGTCAGTGTTTTCCTTCTTCTTATTTTGGTTTTTTGTGCTCCTAAGATAAGTGTAGTAGGTTGCGCCACACTTTCCTATCCTTTCTATGTACTTGTTGTACATCAGTTATTTCCACCCTATCAATGTGATTAGGATGAGTAACCACGAGTAGTGAAACTCAGAGCCCCAATCCTGTGTGTCTTTACAATCCTCCAGGAATGAATTGACAAAGTACAAGGTCCAACTCATTAAGCTCCCCTTCGCGCATTGCGCTGCAGATGCTACCCCTCTTGTTGGAACTTCTTCTTTCTTGCACTTGTGCATCAATTTTCACCCTAGCATCCTTGTGGAAAATCTTGTCATGGGTTCGTTGATGTCACTAATCCAGATTCCTTATTTCCTCTCTCTATGCCATATTTTACCTTGATTTCATTAGAGATGGCATTTTCTTTTGTCTTATATTCTAAGTATTTCTCTAGATTCTCCCCATCTATGGGTAGTCCAGTAATATATGCGATCAAGTCCACATTGATAGGAACTAACCTATCCATCCACATAATTCCTCCATGCACCCTTGCTAGGATTTGTTTCACACATCCATTGATGTTTTTACCATGCCTGAAATGTGATATATCTAGCATATTCATTATCCATGTGTTGTAGAGTCCCAGGATCCACTACGCAGGCTCAGACCGTGGCATGCCTGATGGGCCCTCTCCTTTGCATTCCATGTAATTTTTCTGTGCCAAATCCAAGAATTTGATGGCATCTCCAATGTCATGGTCTGAGTATTTCATGGTGTTGACTCCTTCTACCATTTCATCATCGGCCTTTACTCCCTTCGGGATTTGTGGCATTACTATTTCCAACTTCTCCAGTGCGTGTTGTACGCCTTGTGCACTGCTTTCATCTTGCTTTTTCTTCTTCCCTTGTGGGGAGGATTCCCTGACCTATGTTCCATAATTGTGCTATGTTTCATGTTCTTCTACTGGGTTTAGGATATGTTTTGTTGAAACCGTGGCATGTTCTTCCTGTTGTGGCCCTTTTCCCTTGGATGCGTCATATTTTGTCCTTTTTGCATCCTTCTATGGTTTCTCAGCCTCTTGTGATGGGTTTCCTTCTTCCTTGTGTGTTATGTGCCTCATACTTTGGTGTATGGATTTCATCAACATCCACGATTGTTGGCATTTCCTCTGTCCCTATTTGCGCCACCCGAGCGCTACTTCTTGTGTTTTGACTGACCCTACTCGGTGCTCCAACACTCGGTGGTGACATCCTGCTAAAATATGGACTGTTGATATCTAATTATCCACTTGCTATCATGAATTCTCACTATTTCACGCTTAAAATTCACTCTTCGTTCTTCTCCTTAGATAAAAAAACACAAATGACCACATTTTCCCCCTTTTTTTGACTTTATAGCGGGATGATGTACTGACAGTTGTTTCGCACTGTCAGTTGTCACTTTTTCCCGCGCGCTCCACTTTTTGTTTTTGTCAACTATTTTCCAATGCGCAGTGTCTTGAACCTTGGTTTTTCTGCGACACACTGTTAATGATAGGAAATCTATTACATCAAAATCCCTCTAATGTTCTTCTATATTTTTGTCTTTTTGTTATATTTATTCTTTTTATGGATTTTTATCTTTTTCTTATAACATATATTGTATACAATATGTATAATCATACCTTCTCTCTCTTTTTTTACCTAAGGTTGTTAGGTTGACTGTCTTGATACAGTTTCAGTCAACTTCCATTCACCTGTCCTCTGATATTCTTCCCTGTAAGATCTTTCAATTTCACAACACCTCCATTTGTAATGGCCTATGCCTGATAAGGCCCTAACCAATGCATTTTGAACTTCCCTGGGTGTTGTAAATACCTACTATCATAGAGGAGAACTAGATATCCTTAAATATTTTATTCTTTATGTGTCTATCATGCCAAGCTTTGTCCTTTTCTTTCTGTACCTCCTGGTGAAATCCTGCTAAAATTCTTTCTTCTTCCAGCTCCATCAACTGATCCAATCTTTCCTATGCAACACCTTCTTCTATCATGTTGGTGATTTTTGCAATGCACAAACTAGGTACTAAATAATCCAATGGAACCACTACTTCTTTCCCAAACACCAGTTTGACTGGTGTCTATCCTGTAAGCTTCTTGCATGTAGTCTTGTAAGCCCATAAAATTGTTTATACCTTCAAATCCCAATAATCCTTATTCATATTGAAAATCTTTGTCAATGCATTTTCCAAAATCTTATTAAAAGCTTCTACTATACCATTTTCCTGGGGATGGTAAGGTGTGCTCTTCTGATGATGTATCTCGAGTTATTATTTCATAGCTTTGATTGTACTATTAATAAAATGAGTTCCTTTATCACTTAACAAAATTCTAGGACATCCAAATCTAGCCACCACGTTCTCAAATACAAACTGTGTTGCAATCCTTTACTAGGGTTGCTTCTGCCCACCTAGTTAAGTATTATGTCCCAGTGATGATGTATCTGGCTCTTGATCTCCTTGTTGGTGGATTAATGGGTCCAATGAAATCGACAACCCATTTATCAAACACTTGTAAAGTTACTTTGTGCACAAGTGGCATTTCATCCCTTCAAGATGGTTTTCCCACCCTTTGACAACATCATAGGTCTGACAATATTTATTTATGTCCTTATGTATTGTATGCCACCATAATCCTACGCAAAGCACCTTCTATGTTGTATGATTTTCTGCATATTTCCCTCCAACTATGCCTTCATGTTCTTCTTCTAACACCATGGATCATTCATGCTCCATCACACATCTTCTCATAATTCCATCTGCACCTAACTTGTATAAGTGACCCACAATTAACTGATAATCTGCAGCGCACACTACCAACTTATTTTTCTACGTGACAATAAATTCCTTGGGAGCAATTCTTGTGCTCAATAATCCAACAATGTCAGCAAAATAATGACCAACAATATGAATAGAAAATAAGTTAGCATCAGGAAAATTCTCCTCCAAGTTATTTGGCTCCTCTCCATTAGTAATTCTTGATAGATGATCTAGTCCTGCATTCAACTTCCTTGGTTTTACTATGATTTCAAAATCATATTCCTGAAACAATAACAACCATCTGTAGATCCTTCCCCCCAACACTAGCTTGTTAAATAGGTACTTCAAAGCGGAATGATCTTTAAACATATTAAAATGTTGACCCAATAAATAATGTATGAACTTCTGTAAGGAATATATCATAGCCAAACCTTCCCTTTTTGTAGTATTATAGTTCTGCTTAGATTCAGACAAATTTATACTAGCAAAAGATATTGGGTGATCAATGTCTCCTTCACTTGGTTGTGCCAAAGATGATCCAAGTGCAATGGATGAAGTTTACACATGCACATGAAATTATTGTGTCCAATCTGGAAAGATTAGAATTGGCGTTGTCACCAGATTCTCTTTCAGTATGTCCAAGCTCTCTAGGCATTCATTATTCCACTGAAACCTGATGTCTTTCTTTAGTAACTTCTCCATCGACGCAATAATATTTCCATATCCCCTTATGAATTTCTTGTAGTACCATGTGTGGCCAAATGTTGTTCTCAACTGGCGCACTAACTTTGGTGGTGGTAAATTGACAATAACAACAATCTTTGTAGAGTCTACTATCAAGCCTTGTTTGCATACAATGTGTCCAAGTAGGATGCTAAACGATGTAATGAATATACATTTCTTGATGTTCAAGGAAATATGACATTGCCTACATCTTTCTAACATTAACCTCATAATTTCTACATTGTCCTTCAATAAACTGAATCATGTCCAATCATCCAGATAAACCTCTAAAACTTTATGTAGAAAATCCTTGAATGTAGCTACTACTACTCTGGAAAATATTGTTGGTGCATTCTGTAAACCAAATGGCATTATTGTGTACTGATATAACCCCCACTCTGTTGAAAATGTAGTTTTGTACCTATCCTTCGGATCAATTCTAATCTAATGGTAACCTAAAAATCCATCTGTGAAGGAGTACACTTCTTGTCCTCCCACATTCTTTAAAATCTCATCTGTAAATGGAGTAGGAAAAGGATCACGCAATAATGAATCATTTAATTTCCTCAGATCCACACATATCCTAATCCCTCCATTCTTCTTTTCCTGGACCACCATTGGATTGATCCACACTAATTCTTTCACAAGCTCTATGATTCATGATTCTTGAATTCTGTCAATTTTTGTCTTCACCTTCTACTTATAGATGGGATTTAATATGTATGGTCTTTGTCTAACTAGTATTGCATATGGTCTGAGTGGTATCTTCATTTCTCCAAGTTCTCTTGCTACCCCTTTCATCTCTGAAAATGTGGTTGGGAATAAGCCACTATGCTCGCGTAGTAATTTAGTTGTTTTTTCCATTGTCTCACTATCGCAGTAATCTCCAATGCTGGCTATCTTGGGATTCTCTACAGTCCCAATATTTACCTTCTTAATATTCATAGGTGCAGTGAACTCTTATGATTGTAACTTGGGTCCTTCCAACCATCTTTCTCCTTCCCCTTCTACTATATGTATGTTACGTGGGTTGTATTCTACTTTTTCATCCTCTGCAACCTGATAACGGTAAAAAAATTGTTCAAGTGTTTATTTTCTATAATATCTCTCTATTGTCACTGTATCTACCCCATACTCTTAAAATATCTTTTTTTTTATCCTTTGTAATGCTAGATCCACCCATGGATTCTCACTTTCAAATGCAAAGGTCCTAATAATTTTTTGTTGCACTGCGCCCCAACTTACAGTTTCTCTGCACAGTTTCTTCTCCTTGTACCAATTACTAGGTATCATTTATAATGAATGAATAAATTAATGTGTCCATTCCCCT
>ML852998.1:30046-45473 GCA_009831015.1 Picea engelmannii | reverse complement strand
TGCTCTACATAACTGAAAGGTATCGCTATAACTCAGTACCACCACTACTATAGTGAAGCAGGTTCATATTACAGTAATTGTCTCTTGTCTTTCCTCTGCACCGGCTATCAGCAGGTGTAAGACCAAGCTACAGTTACAGGATTATGTGTTTACTTGCACCATGTCAATTATGTTTCATGTCAAATTCTCTTTCCATATATATGTGAGTTTTTATTGATAAGGATTTTATGTTACTAATATTGGATGTTCTTCTCTCATTTCATATCTTTTACGCAAATCATACAGTTACGGGAAAGGGCCTTTTGTTTGTAGTCCCATTTCGTTCTTCATACGAAGATTTCTCTTATTTTCGACCGAATTGAATCAGCCATTAAAATCTCTTGTTTAATCATTTCCATACCCTTACTGTTCCTAAATGACTGTACCCCCGTTAATTCAAACCAATATTCAACTCGGGATATTAGATCAAACTAATATTGCGTTAAGTCTTTTCAACACGACCCTTAGAACTGCTAATACCCGGGAAGAATTAGAACGTTCATGGGTGGCCATTGAACAAGATATCGCAACCCAGGAACAGTTGGAAGCTAGACGTAGGGAACGCATAAATCTCCCTTAGTTTCCAATACCGGATGAAACTTTATTATTGTATACGTCTTTTACCTTTTTCGGATGCCTTGACACTGTATTTTAAGCCTTAGTACAGACTCAGGAACAACACAAACCATCAGTTTCGTTTTGAAATAAAAGTTTTCCAAACCATCAAATTTGCTGAGCTGTTTCATTTTGAAATTCCTACCATGTTTTAAAAGTGATTATTTATCACTCCCTTTCAAGTACCGAAGGATGAATTAATGAATTTCCACATGGTAAACACACTTTTCCCATGCTCTTCCAACCCTGTCAAAGTTTACTAAGTTGGGCCAATTTTACTCTAATTGCAATTTTAAAGTAAAATCAAGTTTCAAGTCCACCACAAACTACAATTTCAAAGTAAAATTAGGTTTTTGAGTCCATCACAGACAATAGTTTTAGAATAAAACCATGTTTTTGAATCAAAAAAGATGATCAAAATTGATATTTGAGCAACATGAATATGTGTATTTAGTAATTTGAAGGTTGATGAATTATGAAGAAATTGTCTAAAACATAACAATCTAAATGCCAGTTATAGCTCCACAATGAATGTTGTGAGTGGGAAATCCCCCTACGGACCAACACTTAGGGTTTTATCATGCATGTAGAAAAGACCTAAAGATTCCTACTTTTTACCATCATACCAGACCTAATCCCCATTATTCTTAAGCAAATGCACAGTTAAAAAGATCAAGTGAACATACTTTATTTCCGACGTTTGATATCGATCCCTCTTCATGCTTGGTCGCTCTTTGATTGCAACTCTCCTCCCAAGGATGACCCGCATTCACAAAGACAAACAAAGAACTCCACATGCATTTGATCTACAGATTAATGGGTTAGAGATTTAATCAACATGTACGCGATAAACAATGAAAATCTCATATGGCGGGACGGGAAAAGTACTTCTTTATTATTAACTTCACTAAAGCAACTTACAATGATGAAGTCGACCACTGCTCCACGAATCTGGTCCCGGGATCCTCTTTTGCTCTGCACCAACTGCTAACACACTTGCTTCTCTTCTTCGTTGAAATCACAAAATGGTTGCAGAATCTTAGGCAAAGGGGAATACGAATTCGGGTAGAGTTTGTTTACTATGTTTTTCCTCTCTTCAAATGGGACCCTTACCCCTTCTTTTATAGGTTAGAAGGAGCTAGGTATTTGGTCGAATGACCGGCCATGCATGGCTGAAAGGTTTAGTTAACTTACCCAAAGCTGTGTGTTCCGTCAACAACTTTCCTTTTTTCGTGCTTCTGTAGGTCCACGCGAGCTGTAGTGGGTCAGCTAGCGTGGACAATGTATATACACACGGGCTGTAGTGGAGCAGGGTGCGTGGGCCTTTAAAAAAGGTATTTTGAAGAAGAGTTGTTCAGTAGTGTTTTGGAAAAGAGGGAATCTGAGATGGCCTAATGCCAAGTAAGCATGTTTGGTACAAATTAAGGTTATAACAGATGCCCCCTAATGTGTGAGGTCAAAAGAGAGTCTGATGGCCGAAATACATTATCAATCTTCACCAACGTACCAAACAAGTGAGCCCAGGGACCAGAAATTGGGAGGTGTTATCTGCAAAATAAAAATTGTCTCACTGAGGAGGGCATACCCATGCTCGGGATGAAATAAAATCATGGCTACCAATAAAATACATTGTAGATCCATGTCATATAACTATATAAAGTGTAGCCGCAAGAAATACACAACAGAGCTACATCTTGATATCAAAAAGATATACATGTATAATATCCATCTTCTAGAAGCTGATAAGGATTGATGGCTGGAGATGAAGTCTTCAGAGTTCAAGCAACAACTTCAAAATCTTCAAAAAATTGGGTAGGAGTGTAATATGAGTGTAATAATTCACTACCCAGAGGTCTTCGATGGCTCGTCGGGTATGGACTAGAGGATCTTGATGATCAGATTGAAGGCTTCATTGATTTCAAACAAATACTTGATTGGAATTTCGAGATGGCCGAGCATGAGGGAAAGAGATAAACTGCAGAGGGGCCGACTCAGGCTTGGTAAAAATTCCCTTGGGCAATAGCATGAAAAATGATGAGACTCAAGCAACATGGAATTTGACATAAGTTCACGATGTAGGAGGCAACACAAATTCTCCATATGTTTGGAAGAATAACCAAACGGAAGAGGACACAACTCTATGTAGCGAGAACAACTTCCTAAGGTCGTATTAAATCCTAGAGCTTGACGAACAAATGAAAGGATGTGCTTTGTTCAAGGGCAACTCATTGTGCTGCCAAATAAAAAGAAAATACTTTTCCCTTCCTCTTTTGGGGGTATATTTGATTTTTTTGTCTTTTTCAATAATTTTGAAAAAAGAATAAAAGAATGCTACGTTACAAAGGAAAAATCGTGTGCCACAAACATACTAGTTCCAAGCGCATGGAACACAGGGATGCTCAGGGCAAAGGGACATATTCAAGAAAAAGACACTCGGGAAAAATCCTCCAGGGGCTAAAGGTGTCAAGACACAGAGGCAAAGTGCTACAGGGTTTGCGTATAAGGAATTCTTTAGATGGTTCAGTTGAGAGCAACATGGAGCCGACATTAGGCCAAAGACGCGAGTATGCAAATGCGATTAATAAGACACACAATGGTAACGCCCTTCGATGTAAGTTTAACGAGCCCAGAGAAGGCAAGCTCGACAATTTTTCATATTTAGAGAGTCTGAAAAAACGTAAAAGGAGACTCTGATGGGGTACCTTTTTCGAAGGTAGTCTAGTCGGTTCGAAAATTGGGTAAACTAGCACTGACAAGACGGCTATCCAAAACCATTTTAACGAGTGTGATAAAGACAACATCACTCGGAAATTTTTTCATTTTTAAGGAGTCTTAAAAAAGATTAACTATGGACTCTGTCAAGAATGTTCTTCTGGACCATTTTAACGAGTGTGAAAGAATAAGGTCACTCGACGATATTTTCAATTTTAGGAAGTCTAAAAAAAATCTTAACTATGGACTCCGTGGGGGTTCTTTTTTCGTAAATTTAGTCCCTCAGGCCCGAAAAAGGGTTAAAATTATACCTGAGAGTACTCTTCTAGAGATTCGAGGCCTCTAGAGTATACCTTTGTTTGTACAATTGACCGTCTGGACCGAAAAATGGGCAAACTACTGCCAGACAGACATGACTTCAAATTCCAGTTTAGCGAGCGTGAAAGGCCACAAGATCACTTGACAATCTTTTCATGTTTAAAGGGTCTGAAAAGGGCTTAAAAGAAGACCCGTGGGGGCTACGACTCATGTATGAAACTGGTTCAGTTAGAGCCCGCTGCTAGGCTCAGACCAAGAGTCTCTTCGATAGTCAAATTGGGAAGTCTCCCAAAAGGGAAGAAAACACAAACCACGGTGTAAGTCCTCTTGCGGTATAGAAACCGTAGTCATGGCTTCAAGGATAGCCTCATCTGAAGGCAATTCAAAATCTGAGAAATATCGCAAACAAGGGTCAATAGTCCCAAAGGGTGAAGTAAACTGACCATACTCCATATGACGATGGAGGTTCTGACGAGGACTAGTAGAGTCTAATCAACAAAGAATCACGATCACGAGGGCTTGAGGATCTACTAACAACGAGATCAGACTCAGAAGGATACTCAAGCCGATGAATGCATCGACATGACCACTTTCTCAACCAATCACTGCATAGGCTGAGAGACTACAAGGTCCAAAGGCACCTCACCCTCCAAAAGAGGAGTGGGATTAGCCGATGACTGCATCGACGTGACCACTTTCGCAACCAATGGCTGAATTGGCTGCGAGACTACAAGGTCTAAAAGCACCTCACCCCCCAAAAGAGGAGTGGGATCAGCCGATGACTGCATCGGCATGACCACTTTCTCAACCAATGAATGCATATGCTGATAGACTACAAGGTCTAAAGGCACCTCACCCCCCAAAAGAGGAGTGGGATCAACCGATGACTGCATCGGCGTGACCACTTTCACAACCAATGGATGAATTGGCTGCGAGACTACAAGGTCTAAAAGCACCTCACCCCCCAAAAGAGGAGTGGGATCAGCCGATGACTGCATCAGCATGACCAATTTCTCAACGAATGACTGCATAGGCTAAGAGACTACAAGGTCTAAAGGCACCTCACCCCCCAAAAGAGGAGTGGGATCAAATGATGACTGCATCGGCATGACCACTTTTGCAACCAATGGCTGAATTGGCTGCGAGAATACAAGGTCTAGAAGCACCTCACCCCCCAAAAGAGGAGTGGGATCAACTGATGACTGCATCAGCATGACCGCTTTCTCAACCAATGACTGCATAGGCTGAGAGACTACAAGGTCTAAAGGCACCTCACCCCCCAAAGAGGAGTCGGATCAGTGGATGACTGCATCGGTGTGACCACTTTCGCAACCAATGGCTGAATTGGCTGCGAGACTACAAGGTCTAAAATCACCTCACCCCCCAAAAGAGGAGTGGGATCAG
Source organism: Picea engelmannii (assembly GCA_009831015.1). Lineage (NCBI taxonomy): Eukaryota > Viridiplantae > Streptophyta > Pinopsida > Pinales > Pinaceae > Picea > Picea engelmannii. Next base: position 40,385 of record ML852998.1, on the reverse strand, counting down.
CCGATGACTGCATCGGCATGACCACTTTCTCAACCAATGGCTGAATAGACTGCGAGGAAACCTGAGAAGACTCATAATCAAAAGAGCTTGCAGACAGGGACCACAATCTTTGTACCTCTGGAATGCCAGGGCACATATGAGTAAGGTGTTCTCCCTTGCAAAGCTTACAAGGGAACTTAGGCTTACATCCTATTCGTCTAGGTTTCTCAATAGAATTAATTCCCCCAACATGACTAGCAGTGGTTGGTTGCACATCTCCAATATGACTTGCAAAGGTTAGTGATGGGTCAATAACATGACTTGCAGAGGCTACAGACCTATTACTAGTATGACTAGCAGTGACTGGACTTTTTTCCCCAGCATGAATTGCAGAGGGTGGGTGTGTTCCCACAACATAACTTGCAGAGGCTGGGTGCTGGTATTCAACGTGACTTGCAGAGGTTGTTGACCTATCTCCAACATGACTTGCAGAGGTTGGTGATTTCTTCTTCCTATTCTTCCTCTTTCTATTTCGTTTAGACTTCCGGTTACTAGTAACTGTACTTTCACCAGAGGCGGGAGAAGGAGGAGGAGAAGACTTTGCTGATGACAGTTACTTTCACCAGAGGCGTGAGAAGGAGGAGGAGAAGACTTTGCTGATGAAGAAACATCAACAGGGTGCCCATGACATAAAGTGATTAACTAAGAAGCGTCAAGAGCATTTGGGACATTTGGAATGGTACCCAACCAAACCGGTAATCCCACATTCAATCCAGGAATGTACAAAGTGGCCATCAAAGGGACACCAACGTTTCTGATGAAAGGAAAAGCACAAGAATCCCCTTGTGAAAGGGTTCCTTGGTTGGTATCATCAAGAACTTTATCCATGAAGATCTTATGCATAGATTCTCTGTTTGCGGGATCGTTCAAGTCTGTAAAAGTCTCACACACCGACTCTGAAGAACCAGTGTTATCAAAACAACGCCTATAAAGAGGCGGCTCCATGTTTCTAAGAGGAAGACTGAAAAGTCCTCTCAACCAGCGGAGTGGGAGGTCTACCACCCTAGGTCAGAGATCCAAAGCCACTGACTGAATGAATCACTATGGAAAACTAAGGAGCACAAAGCACACACTAAAAGTTCATAAAGGAAAATCAAGCAAACGACTAACTAGTTGGAAGAATAGTCACGCCAACCAACACTAGAGCAACTTACCGGTGCAAGTGCAACTCAAAAACCGAAGCACCCTCCGGGTATACTCTGCAAAGTGTGGCCCGACGTCTACCGCGGTATACCCCCGCAGTCACCTGTGTGAGTCCCTAGAAAGATAGGCAACTAGGTTGCCAACGCGTGAACAATCACCATGCGGGTACAGTTGACAATTGGGTAGACCACAATGAGCAGGGTATCAAGCCCGAAACCTGTCAAGGGTATTGAAATCAAGTGGTCTGGAAGACAACTAAGGACCTCGAATGGATTCGAGACCCACGAAGCTTCGTGGCAAATGAAATCAATGGAATCTCAAGAAAATCCCTCTATATGTGTTCTCCACTACGATTGTTCCAGTTCTGGAGGGGTTATCTCTGCTACCTTTTCGCACGCGACCTCGTGTTTAGCCCCTGCGTTAGAGGGGGGTCCCGGATAACTTTAACGATACTGGACTTTAACACTCCCTAACTCAAACTCCAATGTTTGATTCAATGGCCTTGAAGAGTTTCCTCTCCAACCTAATTCAAGGCCCTAACCCTAAACTAGTTGGTTGACCCTACAAACATAAAAGTCTAGTTATTTTTAATTAGCGTTGTTTTTACTGGTTTGATTTACTCAAAAGGGTACGGTAGTGCAACTGATGGTGTTAAGACTCTTGTGAAAAATGATGAAACTTATATGAACACCGACAAAGAATGATTATATATATATATATATATATATTTTGAAATGCTTTTAAGATGAGAAAAAAACACAACACTATGCTAAATTCTTTTATTTTTCAAATAATAATGCAAAGAAAATGTTAGGAAAGAAAGAGATCTAACAAACTAAGTTTATTTATTTATTTATTATATATATATATTTTCTTCCAATCAAATCAGAAATAACAAAAGATTCTAAAAGAAACTAATGAATGCACGATTCATGCTCATTTTTTCTAAAAGAAACTGATGAACTCATTTTTCTTAAAATTTCAAGCTAAAAATAAGTTAAAAAAGATAAGAAACAAAAGAAATCTTTTAATGAAAAAGAAAGCTATGCTGTAATCAGACCTAAGTTGCCGACTGCTATGACAAAGACAAAGATTAAATCAAGGCAATCCCTGAGAGGTATAACTCTTGATAAAGAAGAGGATGACTGCCTCTCCTTAAACACAAATTTTCTCAACAGGCACACTGCTGACAGTTCAACAACCAACGTGTGCACGTGAGCTGTGTAAGGTTAGAGCACGTGTACACACATGTAGGCCGTGTGTACCTCTGCAACTCTTCAAAAATGAAAGACAAACAATCAAACACTGGCAAAGACTACTGGTATTGAGAACCAAAATCTCTTAAAGACTCAGAAACTTACTTTGTCAGAAAATAAAAATAATTCAAGGAAAATTTCATAGAAAAAAACCAATTTGAGGTGGTACCTAAGCTACAAACTGCAAAAACAGAGACCAGAATGCATTTTCAGAAAACCCCTGTGAAGGATCACTTCTGACAGGGAAGAGGATGACTGCCTCTTTAATAAAATTTTTCTGAACTTAGCCACGCTACTGTCACTTCATCAGCTAGTGTGTCCACGTGGGCTGTGTGAAGGTTGGGTGCGTTTACACGCATGCAGGCCTTATACATGCCGCGTGTACCTCTGTGACTTCCCGAAATGAAAATGTAGCGAAGCAAAGAAAGAAAGGAATACTGGTATGGAAGACCAAAATCCGACTAGCTCAGACTCTTGCAGAAACTCAGAAAAAAGGTGATGAAACCAATTTAAAACTACCAAAAAGTATCCCCAGAAAACCCGATAGATCCCCAGTATGGTCACCAATTCTGTTGTGAGTGGAAACTCCCCCTATGGACTAGCACTTAGGGTTTTATCATGCATGCAAAAAAGACCTAAAGATTCCTACTTTTTACCATCATCCCAGACCTAATCCCCGTTATTCTTAAGCAAATACATAGTTAAGAAGATCAAGTGAACATACCTTATTTCCGATGTTTGATATCGATTCCTTTTCACGCTTGGTTGCTCTTTGACTGCAACTCTCCTCCCAAGGATGACCTGCATTCACAAAGACAAACAAAGAACTCCACATGCATTTGATCTACAAATTAATGGGCTAGAGATTTAATACACATGTACGCAATAAACAATGAAAATCTCATATGGCGGGACAAGAAAAGTACTTCTTTATTATTAACTTCACTAAAACAACTTACAATGATGAAGCTGACCACTGTTCCACGAATCTGGTCCTGGACTCCTCTTTTACTATGCACCAACTGCTAACACACTTGCTTCTCTTCTTCGTTGAAATCACAAAATGGTTGCAGAATCTTAGGCAAAGGGGAATATGAATTTGGATAGAGTTTCTTTACTATGTTTTCCCTCTTTTCAAATGGGACCCTTACCCCTTCTTTTATAGGTTAGAAGGAGCTAGGTATTTGGTCGAATGACCGACCATATATGGTCGAAAGATTTAGTTAACTTACCCAAAGCTATGTGTTCCGTCAACAACTTTCCTTTTTTCGTGCTTCTGTAGGTCCACGCGAGCTGTAGTGGGTCAGCTAACGTGGACATTGTAGATACACGCGGGCTGTAGTGGAGTAGGGTGCGTGGGCCTTTAAAAAATGTATTTTTAAGAAGAGTTGTTCAGTAGTGTTTTGGCAAAGAAGGAATCTGAGATGGTCCGATGCCAGGTAAGCATGTCTGGTGCAAATTAGGGTTATAACAATGACAGTTACTAATTACTTTTTCAAAAATTGGGATTCCCACATCTCATTATGTATTTGTTTGAAAACCAAAAATACATTTAATAAATACTCACTTAATAAATATTTAAAATAACCCTATAATCTTTGAAAGCACCTTTTTAGTGAATGATTACACTAGGTAAACTAGAAAATTTAAAGTTTTATATAAACATGAGGGAAAACCTATTCCTCACATTACAAATTCAAGGGCATGCAACTATACATGCACATAAATGATATTTGCAACATCATTTGTCCCCATTATCCTCCAAGAACACAAAGAGGGGTATGGAACTCTCTCTATATATGCATATGATATGTAACCATGCATATCTATGGACAATATCATTTAGCTATAATGTTGTCCAACTATGATGCCAACTACACTACTTCCATATATATATATATATATATATATATGGGGTATGTAACCATGCATATCTATGAACAATATAATTTGGACATAATGTTGTCCAACATGACTCGCAGAGGTTGGTGATTTCTTCTTCCTATTCTTCCTCTTTCTATTTCGTTTAGACTTCCGGTTACTAGTAACTGTACTTTCACCAGAGGCGGGAGGAGGAGGAGAAGACTTTGCTGACGAAGAAACATCAACAGGGTGCCCATGACATAAAGTGCTTAACTGAGAAGTGTCAAGAGAATTTGGGACATTTGGAATGGTACCCAACCAAACCGGTAATCCCACATTCAACCCAGGAATGTACAAAGTGGCCATCAAAGGGACACCAATGTTTCCGAAGAAAGGAAAAGCACAATAATCCCTTTGCAAAGGGGTTCCTTGGTTGGTATCATCAGGAACTTTAGCCATGAAGATCTTATACACAGGTTCTCTCTTTGTGGGATCGTTCAAGTCCGAAAAGTCTCACACACCGACTCTGAAGAACCAGTGTTATCAAAACAACGCCTATAAAGAGGAGACTCCATGTTTCTAAGCGGAAGACTGAAAAGTCCTCTCAACCGGCGGAGTGGGCGGTCTACCACCCTAGGTCAGAGACCCAAAGCCACTGAATGATTGATTCACTATGGAAAACTAAGGAGCACAGAGCACACACTAAAAGTTCCTTAAGGAAAATCAAGCAAATGACTAACTAGTTGGAAGAACAGTTACGCCAACCAAAACTAGAGAAACTTACCGGTGCAAATACAACTCGAAAACGGAAGCACCCTCTGGGTATACTCTGCAAATTTTGGCTTGACGTCTGCCCTAGGTACCGCGGTATACCCCCGCAGTCATCTGTGTAAGTCCCTAGAAAGATAGGCAACTAGGTCGCCAGCGCGTGAACAATCACCAGAAGGGTACAATCGACAGTCGGGTAGACCACAATGAGTAGGGTATCAAGCCCGAAACCTGTTAAGGGTATCGAAATCAAGTGGTCCGAAAGACAACTAAGGACCTCGAACGGATTCGAGACCCACAAAGCTCCTTGGCAAATGCAATTGACAGAATCCCAAGACAAGCCCTCTATATGTGTTCTCCACTACGATTGGCCTAGCTTTGGAGGGGTTATCTCCGCTACCTTTTCACACGCGACCTCGTGTTTAGCCCTTGTGTTAGAGGGGGGTCTTAGATAAATTTCACGATACTGGACTTTAACACTCCCTAACTTAGACTCCAATGTTTGATTCAATGGCGTTGAAGAGTTTGCTCTCCAACCTGATTCAAGGCCCTAACCCTAAACTAGTTGGTTGACCCTACACACATAAAAGTCTAGTTATTTTTAATTAGCGTTCTTTTTACTGGCTTGATTTACTCAAAAGGGTACGGTAGTGCAACTGATGGTGTTAAGACTCTTGCGAAAAATGATGAAACTTATATAAACACTGGCAAAGAATGATTATATATATATATATATATTTTTTTTTTTTGAAATGCTTTTAAGATGAGAAGAAAACACAACACTATGCTAATTTCTTTTCTTTTTCAAATAACAATGCAAAGAAAATGCCAAGAAAGAAAGAGAGCTAACAAACTAAGTTTTTTTTTTTTATATTTTCTTCCAATCAAAGTAGAAATACCAAAAGATTCTAAAAGAAACTAATGAATGCACGATTCATGCTCATTTTTCTAAAAGAAACTGATGAACTCATTTTTCTTAAAATTTCAAGCTAAAAATAAGTTAAAAAAGATAAGAAAGAGAATAAATCTTTTAATGAAAAAGAAAGCTATGCTGTAATCAAACCTAAGTTGCCGACTGCTATGACAAAGACCAAGATTAAATCAAGGCAATCTCTGAGAGGTATAACTCTTGATAAGGAAGAGGATGACTGCCTCTCCTTAAACAAATTTTTTCTCAACAGGCACGCTGCTGACAGTTCAACAACTAGCGTGTGCACACGAGCTGTGTAAGGTCAGAGCACGTGTACATGCATGCAGGCCTTATGCAGTCCGCGTGCACCTCTGCAACTCTTCAAAAATGAAAAGACAAGCAATCAAGCGCTGACAGAGACTACTGGTATTGAGAACCAGAATCTCTTGAAGACTCAAAAACTTTCTTTGTCAGAAAAGAAAAACAATTCAAAAAAAATTTCATAGAGCAAAACCAATCTAAGGTGGTACCTAACCTACAAACTGCAAAAACAGAGACTAGAATGCATTTTCAGAAAACCCCTGAGAAGGATCACTTCTGACAGGGAAGAGGATGACTGCCTCTTTAATAAATTTTTTCTAAACTTAGCCATGCTACTGTCACTTCATCAGTTAGCATTTCCACGCGGGCTGTGTGAAGGTTGGGCGCGTGTACACGCATGCAGGCCTTATACAGGCCGCGTGTACCTCTGTGACTTCTCGAAATGAAAATGTAGCCGAGCAAAGAAAGCAGGGAATACTGGTATGGAAGACCAGAATCCCTACTAGCTGAGACTCTTGCAGAAACTCAAAAAAAAGGTGATGAAACCAATTTAAAACTACCAAAAAGTATCCCCAGAAAACCCGAGAGATCTCCAGTACGGTCGCCAATTCTGTTGTGAGTGGGAAATCCCCCTACAGACTAGCACTTAGTGTTTGATCATGCATGCATAAAAGACCTAAAGATTCCTACTTTTTACCATCATCCTAGACCTAATCCCCATTATTCTTAAGCAAATACATAGTTAAGAAGATCAAGTGAACATACCTTATTTCTGGTGTTTGATATTGATCCCTCTTCATGCTTGGTTTCTCTTTGACTGCAACTCTCCTCCCAAGGATGACCTGTATTCACAAAGACAAACAAAGAACTCCACATGCATTTGATCTACAGATTAATGGGTTAGAGATTTAATCAATATGTACGTGATAAACAATGAAAATCTCATATGGCGGAACGGGAAAAGTACTTCTTTATTATTAACTTCACTAAAGCAACTTACAATGATGAAGTCGACCACTGCTCCACGAATCTGGTCCCGGGATCCTCTTTTACTCTGCACCAACTGCTAACACACTTGCTTCTCTTCTTCGTTGAAATCACAAAATGGTTGCAGAATCTTAGGCAAAGGGGAATACGAATTCGGGTAGAGTTTGTTTACTATGTTTTTCCTCTCTTCAAATGGGACCCTTACCCCTTCTTTTATAGGTTAGAAGGAGCTAGGTATTTGGTCGAATGACCGGCCATGCATGGCTGAAAGGTTTAGTTAACTTACCCAAAGCTGTGTGTTCCGTCAACAACTTTCCTTTTTTCGTGCTTCTGTAGGTCCACGCGAGCTGTAGTGGGTCAGCTAGCGTGGACAATGTATATACACACGGGCTGTAGTGGAGCAGGGTGCGTGGGCCTTTAAAAAAGGTATTTTGAAGAAGAGTTGTTCAGTAGTGTTTTGGCAAAGAAGGAATCTGAGATGGCCTGATGCCAGGTAAGCATGTCTGGTGTAAATTAGGGTTATAACAATGACAATTACTAATTACTTTTTCAAAAATTGGGATTCCCACATCTCATTATGTATTTGTTTGAAAACCATTTTTTTTTTAATAAATACTCACTTAATAAATATTTAAAATAACCCTCTAATCTTTGAAAGCACCTTTTTAGTGAATGATTACACTAGGTAAACTAAATTTAAAGTTTTATATAAACATGAGGGAAAACCTATTCCTCACATTACAAATTCAAGGGCATACAACTATACATGAACATAAATGATATTTGAAACATCATTTGTCCCCATTATTCTCCAAGAACACAAAGAGGGGTATGGAACTCTCTCTATATATGCGGATGATATGTAACCATGCATATCTATGGACAATATCATTTAGCCATAATGTTGTCCAACTATGATGCCAACTACACTACTTCCCTATATATATATATGGTATGTAACCATGCATATCTATGAATGATATCATTTGGCCATAATGTTGTCCAACAAGATGTCAACTACACTACTTCCCCACTTTCCCATTAATCATGAACACTATACCAAATACTCTTACAAAATACACTATATAACTGAATACACTATATGACTGAATAATACGAGTGAATTTCTTAAGATTCTTCATATCTAATGTACCTTCTCCTTCACATCTGGTTATTAATAATATAAATACCATATTAATAATATTAATAATACACTACTAACAAACAATGTCTATACTAATTAATAATATAAATGTCATAATAATAATACACTATTAACAAAACAAGGTCTATACTAATTATAGGAATTGCCATTACTTAAAAACAATGTTTATCTATACTAATTACTAATTATACGGATTGCCACTACTTAATCTTTGTTAATTCTAAATTAATCAATACAACTATACTATATACAATACTTTTGTAAAATATAACTAAATTAATAATCATATCTATCTTGGTTTATGGAATTTTCATATCTGCTCTATTTTTTTTTTCATATTATTAATAATATAAATATTATAATGACTATTAAATCAAAGGAAACTTAACTTAGTTTCAAAGCCATTATAACAATATATTTATTCAGGAAATTGAATAAGGGTGGAAAACATAACAATCATTCTTCATAATCATCCAAACTATATCTAAGTAGATATTCCTTATTAATTCTAAGAAGATTACAACTTTATATATATATATGAACACTTAAATTTGAACACAATGAAATTTGATGAAAAATTCTTAGTCCTAGGATGATTTACCCATCAAATATGTTTAAAAGTTCACAATGATTATTAACATGTTTGAAAACAGATAAAAGAGTTTTCCAAACCAGCAGTTTCCTTTTGAAATAAAAGTTTTCCAAACCATCAAATTTGCCAAGCCGTTTCATTTTGAAATTCCTACCATGTTTGAGTGAATTACCATGTTTGTATGTTTGTTTGTTTCAGTGAATTCTGGTGAGCACTGAGTGTCTTACTCATGTCCCTTCATGGACAAAAACAAACTTGAAATTGACTCTAACCTCTACTGTCAATCCTGAGTCTTGCTTCTGCACACTGTACTAGTTGTTGGTCATATCCATCATGACTCCATCCAACTAAGCATGGGATAAACAACACTCTCTATCACTTAAAAAGTGATTCTTTTCCACATGGTATGCACACTTTTCCCCTGCTCTTTACTAAGTTGGGCCACTTATGAGTCTACTGAAACCCAAAAGAAAAAGATATCTGCATAAACTTTATCGAGCCCCTACAAAGAATTATGGATATTGAATTATAACGGATCCAGACTCCACAACAGGCTCAGCCTGAGCCTGGATATGAGGAAAACAATAACTGGGTCGTCAGTGGAAACAGAAATATGCTTTTCAAAAAGGTATCCAATAGCCCGCTTAAGACATTATTGTATATCAGTTGAATCTGGCAATAAATACCACACTGCAATTGCCAGAAGAATCTGAATCGTAATCTGAAAAAGGAGCTGCTGCCATGATTCATTAATTCTATTCCATTTTATTGTTTTTTCTTCCATGATTCCACTTTATTGTTTTATAATATATAGTGTCCAAATTTCGAAAGAATAAATCAGAGCCCCAGTAAGTCAGAGAACAAGTTGCTCCCAGTGCCCTCCATGAGTAATAATACAAGTGGACACTGCTCCACACTACTCACTGTCTCTCTCTGAGAGATGCAAGCGCTTCTTGTCGCCCTGGGTGAGCGCTATCCACCATGCTACAGTGCAATGATTGCTAAGACGGTGCAAAGGTATGCCAAGGATGGCCAACGACAATAAACATGAGATGGTGGAGCCGTCCTGTCTGACAGAGAATTCCCTCTGGATTTCAGTGTAACTTCACTACTCCAAACTACGTCATCCCGGTTCCCTCTCCATCTCCGTTCTCTGTTAGCGTTTGAATTCGTCCTACCTCCAACATCCAACGTGGAGCTGCGAGGGGATGGTCTATCAGGGTATGTTTTTTTTCCCAAGCTCAGTTGAGTTGAGTGTAGGGAGGCCAGTCTCAATGTTGGAAGGAATAACGTTC
>ML852998.1:0-20501 GCA_009831015.1 Picea engelmannii | reverse complement strand
TTTATATATATATATATATATATATATATATATATATATATATATATATATATATATATATATATATATATATATATATAAAGTTGTAATCCTCTTAAAATTAATAAAGAATATCTACTTAGATATAGTTTGGATGATTATGAGGAATGATTGTTATCTTTTCCACCCTTATTCAATTTCCTGAATAAATATATTGTTGTAATGACTTTGAAACTAAGTTAAGTTTCCTTTGATTTAATAGCCATTATGATATTTATATTATTAATAATATGAAAAAGAAGATAGAACAGATATGAAAATTCCATAAACCAAGATAGATATGATTATTAATTTAGTTATATTTTACAAAAGTATTGTATATAGTATAGTTGTATTGATTAATTTAGAATTAACAAAGATGATGGACCACACTAGTTTGGTCCGAAACGTCGAAAATCAAAAAACCTATGCGATGAATCCGAAAGAACAAAACAATGGTCGCAAAAGTCTTAGAACAGAAATAAAGATTAAATAGTGGCAATCCGTATAATTAGTAATTAGTATAGATAAACATTGTTTTTAAGTAATGGCAATCCCTATAATTAGTATAGACCTTGTTTTGTTAATAGTATATTATTAATATTATTATTATGACATTTATATTATTAATTAGTATAGACATTGTTTGTTAGTAGTGTATTATTAATATTATCATTATGGTATTTATATTATTAATAACCAGATGTGAAGGAATGTGAAGGAGAAGGTATATTAGATATGAAGAATCTTAAGGAACTCACTCATATAGTATATTCAGTCATATAGTGTATTCAGTTATATAGTCTATTTTGTAAGAGTATTTGGTATATTGTTCATGATTAATGGGAAAGTGGGGAAGTAGTGTAGTTGACATCTTGTTGGACAACATTATGGCCAAATGATATTGTTCATAGATATGTATGGTTACATACCCCTTATATATATATATATATATGGAAGTAGTGTAGTTGGCATCATAGTTGGACAACATTATGGCTAAATGATATTGTCCATAGATATGCATGGTTACATATCATCCGCATATATAGAGAGAGTTCCATACCCCTCTTTGTGTTATTGGAGGATAATGGGGATAAATGATGTTGCAAATATCATTTATGTGCATGTATAGTTGTATGCCCTTGAATTTGTAATGTGAGGAATAGGTTTTCCCTCATGTTTATATAAAACTTTAAATTTTCTAGTTTACCTAGTGTAATCATTCACTAAAAAGGTGCTTTCAAAGATTAGAGGGTTATTTTAAATATTTATTAAGTGAGTATTTATTAAATGTTTTTTTGGTTTTCAAACAAATACATAATGAGATGTGGGAATCCCAATTTTTGAAAAAGTAATTAGTAATTGTCATTGTTATAACCCTAATTTGCACCAGACATGCTTACCTGGCATCAGGCCATCTCAGATTCCTTCTTTGCCAAAACACTACTGAACAACTCTTCTTCAAAATACATTTTTTAAAGGCCCACGCACCCTGCTCCACTACAGCCTGTGTGTATCTACAGTGTCCATGCTAGCTGACCCACTACAGCCCGCGTGGACCTACAGAAGCAAGAAAAAAGAAAGGTTGTTGACGGAACACACAGCTTTGGGTAAGTTAACTAAACCTTTCGGCCATGCATGGCCAGTCATTCGACCAAATACCTAGCTCCTTCTAACCTATAAAAGAAGGGGTAAGGGTCCCATTTGAAGAGAGGAAAAACATAGTAAAGAAACTCTACCCAAATTCATATTCCCCTTTGCCTAAGATTCTGCAACCATTTTGTGATTTCAACGAAGAAGAGAAGCAAGTGTGTTAGCAGTTGGTGCAGAGTAAAAGAGGAGCCCAGGACCAGATTCGTGGAGCAGTGGTTGACTTCATCATTGTAAGTTGATTTAGTGAAGTTAATAATAAAGAAGTACTTTTCCCATTCCGCCATATGAGATTTTCATTGTTTATCACGTACATATTGATTAAATCTCTAACCCATTAATCTGTAGATCAAATGCATGTGGAGTTCTTTGTTTGTCTTTGTGAATGCAGGTCATCCTTGGGAGGAGAGTTGCAGTCAAAGAGAAACCAAGCGTGAAGAGGGATCAATATCAAACGCCAGAAATAAGGTATGTTCACTTGATCTTCTTAACTATGTATTTGCTTAAGAATAATGGGGATTAGGTCTGGGATGATGGTAAAAAGTAGGAATCTTTAGGTGTTTTCTGCATGCATGATCAAACCCTAAGTGCTAGTCCGTAGGGGGATTTCCCACTCACAATAGAATTGGCGACCGTACTGGGGATCTCTCGGGTTTTCTGGGGATACTTTTTGGTAGTTTTAAATTGGTTTCATCACCTTTTTTCTGAGTTTCTGCAAGAGTCTCAGCTAGTAGGGATTCTGGTCTTCCATACCAGTATTCCCTGCTTTCTTTGCTTGGCTACATTTTCATTTCGGGAAGTCACAGAGGTACACGCGGCCTGTATAAGGCCTGCATGCGTGTACACGTGCCCAACCTTCACACAGCCCACGTGGAAATGCTAACTGATGAAGTGACAGTAGCATGGCTAAGTTCAAAAAAAATTTATTAAAGAGGCAGTCATCCTCTTCCCTGTCATAAGTGATCCTTCTCAGGGGTTTTCTGAAAACGCATTCTAGTCTCTGTTTTTGCAGTTTGTAGCTTAAGTACCACCTCAGATTGGTTTTGCTCTATGAAATTTTTCTTGAATTGTTTTTCTTTTCTGACAAAGAAAGTTTCTGAGTCTTCAAGGGATTCTGGTTCTCAATACCAGTAGTCTCTGTCAGTGCTTGATTACTTGTCTTTTCATTTTTGAAGAGTTGCAGAGGTACACGCGGCCTGCATAAGGCCTGCATGCATGTACACGCGCTCTGACCTTACACAGCTCGTGTGCACACGCTAGTTGTTGAACTGTCAGCAGCATGCCTATTGAGAAAAATTTTGTTTAAGGAGAGGCAGTCATCCTCTTCCTTATCAAGAGTTATACCTCTCAGAGATTGCCTTGATTTAATCTTGGTCTTTGTCATAGCAGTTGGCAACTTAGGTTTGATTACAGCATAGCTTTCTTTTTCATTAAAAGATTTCTTCTCTTTCTTAGCTTTTTTAACTTATTTTTAGCTTGAAATTTTAAGAAAAATGAGTTCATCGGTTTCTTTTAGAAAAATGAGCATGAATCGTGCATTCATTAGTTTCTTTTAGAATCTTTTGGTATTTCTGCTTTGATTGGAAGAAAATATAAAAAAAAAAAAAAAAAACTTAGTTTGTTAGCTCTCTTTCTTTCCTGGAATTTTCTTTGCATTGTTATTTGAAAAAGAAAAGAAATTAGCATAGTGTTGTGTTTTCTTCTCATCTTAAAAGCATTTCAAAAATATATATATATATATATATATATATATATAATCATTCTTTCCCAGTGTTTATATAAGTTTCATCATTTTTCGCAAGAGTCTTAACACCATCAGTTGCACTACCGTACCCTTTTGAGTAAATCAAGCGAGTAAAAAGAACGCTAATTAAAAATAACTAGACTTTTATGTTTGTAGGTTCAACCAACTAGTTTAGGGTTAGGGCCTTGAATCAGGTTGGAGAGGAAACTCTTCAACGCCATTGAATCAAACATTGGAGTCTGAGTTAGGGAGTGTTAAAGTCCAGTATCGTGAAAGTTATCTAGGACCCCCCTCTAACACAGGGGCTAAACACGAGGTCGCGTGTGGAAAGGTAGCGGAGATAACCCCTCCAAAGCTGGACCAATCGTAGTGGAGAACACATATAGAGGGCTTGTCTTGAGATTCTGTCAATTGCATTTGCCACGGAGCTTCGTGGGTCTCGAATCCGTTTGAGGTCCTTAGTTGTCTTCCGGACCACTTGATTTTGATACCCTTAACAGGTTTCGAGCTTGATACCCTACTCATTGTGGTCTACCCGACTGTCGACTGTACCCGCCTGGTGATTGTTCATGCGCTGGCGACCTAGTTGCCTATCTTTCTAGGGACTTACACAGATGACTGCGGGGGTATACCGCATTACCTAGGGCAGACGTCGGGCCACGCTTTGTAGAGTATACCCAGAGGGTGCTTCCATTTTCGAGTTGTACTTGCACCGGTAAGTTGCTCTAGTGTTGGTTGGCGTAACTATTCTTCCAACTAGTTAATCGTTTGCTTGATTTTCCTTAAGGAACTTTTAGTGTGTGCTCTGTGCTCCTTAGTTTTCCATAGTGAGTCAGTCATTCAGTGGCTTTGGGTCTCTGACCTAGGGTGGTAGACCGCCCACTCCGCCGGTTGAGAGGAATTTTCAGTCTTCCGCTTAGAAACATGAAGTCGCCTCTTTATAGGCGTTGTTTTGATAACACTGGTTCTTCAGAGTCAGTGTGTGAGACTTTTCGGACTTGAACGATCCCACAAAGAGAGAACTTGTGCATAAGATCTTCATGGCTAAAGTTCCTGATGATACCAACCAAGGAACCCCTTCGCAAAGGGATTCTTGTGCTTTTCCTTTCTTCGGAAACATTGGTGTCCCTTTGATGGCCACTTTGTACATTCCTGGGTTGAATGTGGGATTACTGGTTTGGTTGGGTACCATTCCAAATGTCCCAAATGCTCTTGACACTTCTCAGTTAAGCACTTTATGTCATGGGCACCCTATTGATGTTTCTTCGTCAGCAAATTCTTCTCCTCCTCCTTCTCCCGCCTCTGGTGAAAGTACAGTTACTAGTAACCAGAAGTCTAAACGAAATAGAAAGAGGAAGAATAGGAAGAAGAAATCACCAACCTCTGCGAGTCATGTTGGAGATAGGTCGAAAACCTATGCAAGTCACGTTGAAGACCAGCACCCAACCTCTGCAAGTTATGTTGGGGGCACACACCCACCCTCTGCAAGTCATGCTGGGGGAAAAAGTCCAGTCACTACTAGTCATAATGGTAATAGGTTTGTAGCCTTTGCAAGTCATGTTATCAACCCATCACTAACCTCTGCAAGTCATGTTGGATATGTGAAACCAACCATTGCTAGTCATGTTGGGGGCATTAATTCTATTGAGAAACCTAGACGCATAGGACGTAAGCCTAAGTTCCCTTGTAAGCATTGCAAGGGAGAACACCTTACTCATATGTGCCCTAGCATTCCAGAGGTACAAAGATTGTGGTCCTTATCTGCAAGCTCTTCTGATTCTGAGTCTTCTCAGGTTTCCTCACAGTCTATTCATCGATTGGTTGAGAAAGTGGTCACGTCGATGCAGTCATCAGCTGATCCCACTCCTCTTTTGGGGGATGAGTTGCTTTTAGACCCTGTAGTCTCGCACCCAATTCAGCCATTGGTTGTGAAAGTGGTCACACCGATGTAGTCATCGGCTGATCCCACTCCTCTTTTGGGGGGTGAGGTGCCTTTAGACCTTGTAGTCTCTCAGCCTATGCAGTCATTGGTTGAGAAAGTGGTCATGTCGATGTAGTCATCGGCTAATCCCACTCCTCTTTTGGGGGGTGAGGTGTTTTTAGACCTTGTAGTCTCGCATACAATTCAGCCATTGGTTGCGAAAGTGGTCACGTCGATGCAGTCATCGGTTGATCCCACTCCTCTTTTGGGGGGTGAGGTGCCTTTAGACCTTGTAGTCTCTCAGCCTATGCAGTCATTGGTTGAGAAAGTGGTCATGCCGATGTAGTCATTGGCTGATCCCACTCCTCTTTTGCGGGGTGAGGTGCTTTTAGACCTTGTAGTCTCGCAGCCAATTCAACCATTGGTTGCGAAAGTGGTCACGTTGATGCAGTCATCGGCTGATCCCACTCCTCTTTTGGGGGGTGAGGTGCCTTTAGACCTTGTAGTCTCTCAGCCTACGTAGTCATTGGTTGAGAAAGTGGTCATGCCAATGCAGTCATCGGTTGATCCCACTCCTCTTTTGGGGGGTGAGGTGCTTTTAGACCTTGTAGTCTCACAGCCAATTCATCCATTGGTTGTGAAAGTGGTCACGTCGATGCAGTCATCGGATGATCCCACTCCTCTTTTGGGGGGTGAGGTGCCTTTAGACCTTGTAGTCTCTCAGCCTATGCAGTCATTGGTTGAGAAAGTGGTCATGTCGATGTAGTCATCGGCTGATCCCACTCCTCTTTTGGCGGGTGAGGTGCTTTTAGACCATGTAGTCTCGCAGCCTATTCATCCATTGGTTGCAAAAGTGATTATGCAGATGCAGTCATCGGATGATCCCACTCTTCTTTTGGGGAGTGACGTGTCTACCGACTATGTTTTTATCATTTTCGATTCAGTATTTTCAGAACAAGGGGGCATTTCGCTCGCTCCGAGCACACCCCCTCCAAGGCCTAGGATGGTTTCCTTTGATTGGAATGACCTTGTTGAGCCTCGTCTTCCTTCCTCCGCACCCTTTCAAATAAGGGTTGAAGTTAATTCAACAAACATTTATCGATGTATTGTGGATGAAGGAGCCTCTGCAAGTATTTTATCCTCCTCGGTTTGGAAAGTCTTGGGTTCTCCCAAGCTTGTGTCTGCTTCACATGAGTTGTTGGCTTTTGACAGACATCCTTTTGAATATTTGGGGGTTCTTCCTCAATTTCCTATCTCATTAGGTGGGAAGATTGTCTGTGCCGATGTTATAGTGGTGTAAGGCCCATTATATTTCAATATGCTTCTCGGGCGTGATTATGTATATGATATGAACGTTGTGGTATCTACACTCTTTCGGGTGACGCACTTCCCTCACAATGGAAGCATTGTCACTATTGACCAACTGGCATATGATAATCACCATCCTAATTCAGCGTTAGTTCAGGCTGCCCCTTTATATGTTCCTAGTGTTCATGTAGACTCCACCCCGCCACAGATTAAGTATGCGGCATCTTATCCTCAGTGTTCAATTGCTTATGAGCAGGAACTTGTACAATCATGTTTTCCTTCTCGAGACTTGGAATCAGTAATTGATCCATTGGTGTATCCAATGGGGGCATGGGAACCCTTGCTTCTCCCTCTTGGTCCAAATGGGCTTGAGTATCCTTCTGAGTCTGATCTCGTTGTTAGTAGATCCTCAAGTCCTCGTGATCGTGATTCTTCACTGATTAGACTCTGTCAATCCTAGTTAGAACCTCCATCGTCATATGGAGTATGGTCAGTTTAATTCACCCTTTGGGACTATCGACCCTTGTTTGCGTGATTTCTCAGATTTTGAATTGGTTTCAGATGAGGCTATCCTTGAAGCCATGACTACAGTTTCTATACCGCAGGGGGACTTACACCGTGGTTTGTGTTTTCTTCCCTTTTGGGAGACTTCCCAAGTTGACTATCGAAGAGACTCTTGATCTGAGCCTAGCAGCGGGCTCTACCTGAACCAGTTTCATACATGAGTCATAGCCCCCATGGGTCTTCTTTTAAGCCCTTTTCAGACCCTCTAAAGATGAAAATATTTTTGAGTGATCTTGTGGCCTTTCACTCTCGCTAAACTGGAATTTGAAGTCACATTTGTTCAGCGGTAGTTTACCCCTTTTTAGATCTAGACGGTCAATTGTACGAACAAAGGTATACTCTAGAGGCCTCGAATCTTTAGAAGAGTACTCTCAGGTATAATTTTAACCCTTTTTCGGGCCTCAGGGACTAAATTTACGAAAAAGGAACCCCCACGAAGTCCATAGTTAAGATTTTTTCAGACTCCCTAAAATTGAAAAGATCATCGAGTGACCTTATTCTTTAACACTCGTTAAAATGTCCAGAAGAACGTTCTTGATGGAGTCCATAGTTAAGCTTTTTTCAGACTCCTTAAAAATGAAAAAAATGTCGAGTGATCTTGTCTTTATCACACTCATTAAAATGGTTTTGAATAGACGTCTTGTCGGTGCTAGTTTACCCCTTTTTCAAACCAACTAGACTACCTTCAAAAAAGGTACCCCATCGGAGTCTCCTTTTACGTTTTTTCAGACTCTCTAAATATGAAAAATTGTCGAGCTTACCTTCTCTGGGCTCGTTAAACTTACATCGAAGGACGTTACCATTGTGTGTCTTATTAATCGCATTTGCATACCCGCGTCTTTGGCCTAATGTCGGCTCCATGTTGCTCTCAACTGAACCATCTGAAGCATGTCTTATATGCAAGCCCTGTAGCACTTTGCCTCTGCGTCTTGACACCTTTGGCCCCCAGAGGATTTTTCCCGAGTGTCCTTTTCTTCCATATGTCCCTTTTCCCTGAGCATCCCTGTGTTCCGTGCGCTTGGAACTAGTATGTTTGTGACACTCGATTCCTCCTTTGTAACGTAGAATTATTTTATTCTTTTTCCAAAATTATTGAAAAAGACAAAAAAATCAAATATACCCCCAAAAGAGGAAGGGAAAAGTATTTTCTTTTTATTTGGCAGTACAATGAGTAGCCCTTGGACAAAGCACATCCTTTCGTTTGTTTGTCAAACTCTAGGATTTAATACGACCTTAGGAAGTTGTTCTCGCTACATATAGTTGTGTCCTCCTCTGTTTGGTTATTCTTCCAAACATATGGAGAGTTTGTGTTGCCTCTCGCATCATGAACTTATGTCAAATGCCATGTTGCATGAGTCTCATCATTTGTCGTGATATTGCCCAAGGGAAGTTTTACCAAGCCTGAGTCAGCCCCTCTGCAGTTTGTCTCTTGCCCTCATGCTCGGCCATCCCAAAAGTCTAATCAAGTCTGTTTGAAATGAATGAAGCCTTCAGGCTGATCATCAAGATCCTCTAGTCCATACCCGACGAGTCGTCGAAGACCTCTGGGTAGTGAAGTCGTACACTCATATTACACTCCTACCCAAGTTTTTGAAGATTTTGAATTTGTTGCTCGAGCTCTGAAGACCTCATCTCCAGCCATCAGGCCTTATCAGCTTCTAGAAGATGGATACTATACATGTATATCTTTTTTATTTTGAGATGTAGCTCCATTGTGTATTACTCGCGGCTACACTTTATATAGTTATATGACATGGATCTACAATGTATTTGATTGGTAGCCATGATTTTATTTCATCCCGAGCATGGGTATGCCCGCGTCAGTGAAAAAATTGTTATTTTGCAGATGGCACCTCCCGATTTCTGGTCCCTGGGCTCACTTGTTTGGTACATTGGTGAAGATTGATAATGTATTTCGGCCATCAGATGCTCTTCTAACCTCACACATTAGGGGGCATCTTTTATAACCCTAATTTTCACCAGACATGCTTACCTGGCATCAGGCCATCTCAGATTCCTTCTTTGCCAAAACACTACTGAACAACTCTTCTTTAAAATACCTTTTTTAAAGGCCCACGCACCCTGCTCCACTACAGCCCACATGTATCTACAGTGTCCACGCTAGCTGACCCACTACAGCCCGCGTGGACCTACAGTAGAACGAAAAAAGGAAAGTTGTTGACGGAACACACAGCTTTGGGTAAGTTAACTAAACCTTTCGAACAATAGTAAAATAATTAAGGACCAATGTCCATTGTGTGGTAACAAAGTAGTAATGGGAAAAATTTGGTTGGTTTGCACATGCATTCAAGCATATAGAAATTTAGAGTGGAAAAGGAAAATAATTATCTCAGTTTGAATGCCATGTGCGTACACTTAGCAAGGATGTTAAAAAGACATGTACCGCAATAGAGCATGAGTGAAACATTAACCAAATAAGTATGCTTCTCTTGAATGCTCAATTTTAGTTTAAAGATGTATATTTTCGAATAGAGGCACCAGGCGTCCTGTTTATCCCTTCAACTTCCTAAAGCATACTAGAAAACAAGGGATTCCTTACATTATTTTTAAGCAATCCAAGCCACCAAAGATGGTGTATTTTTATCGCAACACCACAAGCTCTCTAACATGATCCATAAGACATGTTTATCATGCTAGCATCACTAGGGCCTAGGATCAAAGTGATAAGGTAACTTCCCTATATCACAAGGAGCAATAAGGCATCCAAAACTAAAGTAGACAAAGAAGGATGCAAAATGTATTGCTAAACACAAGAAAAGGGTCATTTGTGGAGCAGGGCCCATAACTAAGGGGAAACGAAGTGGAGAGGATGATGAATATTACTTCCAACCAATCAACGAATGTGAAGACAACACATTTTCTAGCATGCAAATGCAAGAAATGTTCAGAGTGAAAGTTCCAAAAGTATGAGAACAAGTACAAGGAAGTGAACACCTAAGAGATAATAGTGTATGCCATTGGGTCAAGAATTGTTTTTATGAAGCCTCACTTGTGTGAGCAATATTTTTTTTTTTTTTTTCATGAACCAATCATTCTCGCAACTTATTTGAATAGTCAAAGTGATAATAAGACAAATTTGTATGAGTTAAGAATTAGAAGTTGAAGAGTCATCTAAGGTAGCTTAATAGTAATCTAGGGTAATTGAAGAGTCATCTAAGGTAGCTTAATAGTAATCTAGGGTAATTAGAAGGCCAAGAGTCCATCAACTAAAATTATTAAAATGCCTATGAATTCATGCAAAAGGTTCTCTTGTTGGCATTGTAAGATACCTTCCTATGTTAATAAATAGATTGATGTTAGTTGGTGTGTTTATACTCTTGCAAAGATGTGTTTGGTCTTGGGACTATTCTCTCATTTCCTAGTTCACTCGGTGCTTGTGGGCATGAGCATTCTAACTCATGGTTTGTTCTAGTATCATGGTGTTTATTGTCACATATCTTATTTTTGCTAACAACTAATATGAAACAAGGAGCATCTTGATGACTTGGGACTATTCGTTCTTGCTCAAAATATTTGAAGATTGCATGTACTGTAGTTGGTGGACTATTCTCCCTATTGTTATATGTCTAATGATGTTTTTTTTCCAACATGTTTACCATGGCATTTGTTAATCAATTTTGTGACAAGGAAGTGTTTTTATCAATTGGATCATTTCACTTTCAAAGGGAGTTGGGAGGGTCCAATTCCAATTCATTTCTAATGATAGTGGGACTATATATTCTCCATGTTATCGATTGCATTAAATCCAAATGTTATTCTTTTTCTACTCCAATTAGGATTTAGTTCACTGCATTTGCATGTTGCAATTTTTGCATGTCAAGTCTCACATTCAACTCATCTTTATTTTACATTCATTAGTTTAGATTAGATTAGATATATTACAGATAATAATAGAACATCTTACATTGCATGTGACAACCAAGCCATAACTAGAGGGCTTGTCATTTCAACTAAGGACAGCTTAATTGGTCCCTTTCAATGGGTAAGTCTATGTGGTTTATGTCTTGAGTTTTGATGATTATCTCATGCACATGTGGTTTATTTCAATTTAGCATGTACTTGAACCATAAACAATGCAGCAATACCATACACAAGTGTTGCAGTAATCAAGATCACAAGAAGAATAACCATGCACAAGAACACAAGATTTTATCCTGGGAAAACCCTTCTCAATCAAGGGAAAAACCCAGTGATCCTTTGCTATAGAGTCAAGAGAATATCCCCCACACCATAAACCCTAATTCACATAAGAGGGTGTTTTGTGACCTTGAAACTTGCGCCCAAGAGAGGTATGCACTTCAGACGTACAAGTGTTGCTGAAATTATGAGATGACAAGTGAAGTGAGTGAGATCCATAATGGGGATCCACTCTTATTTATACAAAAGGTGTGTCTATTGACACAATAGGGCCGACTTCTATAACTCAAAAATATAATTAATTTTTACACAATATTAATTATCTTTCACATGGTGGGGCCGACTTTTACCCTTCACAACATAATTAGGGTTACAACAAATCTTACTCTCAGACAATATAGCAAGGGATACACACATCCTCTAGTTCTCATCCACTAGGGACATGTCCACTTGTGCTAACCCACAAGGACGTCATTCTCAACAAATTAACTCAAGTGAGTCCATAGGAATACCATCTGGAGAACCATCTCAACCTGGCTCAACTAAGTCCATATGAGTACAAGGCAGGAGACCATCTCAAGCCGACTCAACTCAGTCTAGAGGAGTATAAGGCAGGAGACCACACGTCATCACAACTCAATCCAAAGTCTGACGTACACCCATCACATGGGCTCTCTCATACAAATCGTCTCAACTCGATCCAAAGGAGAACAACCTGGAGAATGTCACACAATGTTGCAATCATCAACACTCCCTCTCATCTAGGGACGCATTCTCCACCACGCCAAGTCTCTCACGGAAGTACTTGAACTTCATCCTGGAAAGCATTTTGGTGAATACATATGCAACCTTCTTGTGTGTAGAAAGGTATTGCACATGTATTTCTTTCCTCTGCACCATATCTCGGATATAATGGTATTTGATCTCAATGTGTTTCGATTTTTCATGAAACACATGATTCTCGGAGAGCCTCACACAACTCTGGTTAACACAATGGATAACGGTAGAATACATATCATGTCCAAATAAGTTTGCAAGGATCTTGCGAAGCCACACTGCTTCGCAGACTACCACACATAATGCAATATACTCTGCTTCAACGATACTCAAAGCCACAAAAGTTTGTTTCCTGCTGCACCAGGAAACCACGGCAGATCCCAAAGTAAAAAAACAACCGGATGTGATCTTATGTTCCACTGCACTCCCTACCCAATCTTGCATCAACGTATCCCTGCAATATCATGTCTACACCAGAGGCATATATCATGCCATAATCAATTGTGCCTCATAGATATCTCAACACATGATTTGTTGTTATCCAGTGTGTCTATCTCGGCTGACTCATAAAATGAATGAGTACACTCACTGCATAGCATATATCAAGTTTGGTGTTAACCAGATACATCAATGATCCAATCAGTTGTTTGTAAATATGTGGATCAATCTCACCTGACTCACAATAAGCCTCGTTCATCTTCTTCAAATTTATCACCATTGGTGTAGGCATGGATTTGCAGTCCATCATCCCTAATTTCTTCAATATCTCAATTGTGTATTTTCTCTTGACACAGGAGAATCTCATTAGTCTTCTCGCCACACTTCTAGTCCAAGAAGTAGTGCATCATACCACGGTCCTTCATCTCAAATTTAGAAGCTAATGCACACTTGCATTCAACAATATAAGGCTTTCTGTATTGGTGAGGAATAGGTTATCACATATAGGACTGAAATGAGGCACTCATCACCAACAGTGTTGTAGTGTAGGTTTGGATCAACAACACTCCTGCTGAATCCCAAACTCATCAAGTATCTCATACCAAGCACGAGGTGCCTGCATTAGTCCATACAGGGCTTTCTTTAGCCTGCATACATGAGACTCCTTCTCATGTGTCACAAATCCATCTAGTTGCTCGATGTAAACTTCTTCCTCAATATCACCATTGAGAAAGGTTGTTTTTACATCCATCAGATGCAGCAAGAGCAATAATCGTACAGATGGAAGTGTATCAGGTAACAGGAGAAAATGTCTCCTCATAATCTATTCCATCCACCTAAGAGAATCTTCTAGCCACAAATCTCACTTTGTACTTCTCGACACTTCCATCAGTTGCATGTTTGATCTTATAGATCCACTTGGAAGTCACCACAGACCTCTCTTCCAGTCTCGGAACAATATCCCACACATCATTCTTCATGATGGACTGGTACTCTTCAGTCATGGGATATTTTCCAAACTTGTTGGCCTGCTGCTTCTCCATGACAATAAGGCTCGATATCAATGATGTGGCTCATGGCTGAAACATAGCTCGAAAATCTATGTGGTCTCTTTCTCTCTCGGAATGTACCACGAGGAGATGCATGTCCCTCTACCTCCTGCAAAGTCTGTCGAGCCCATTCAGGCCTCTTCCCTCCTACTTCCATGTCTCTGGGAATATCAACTTGAGCTACAGGATCAACTGAATCAATAAGTGTCTCCCTTTGAACTGTTGAAGGGGGAGAAGGTATTGTCTCTTCCTTCTTCTCAAAATAGTTTGACTCCCTCTGAAGTTTGAAGGATAGACATCTGTCCTGAAGGACATCAACCTTTTCTTGTGTTGCTAACCTAGAGACATCCCATGTCTTCTCAAGTCCTTTATTGTCTCTGCAATACTATGTTGGCCTCTCATACTAGGATAATAACCAAGATGACCTCTCGTAGGGATAATAATCAAAATGGCCTCCTGTACTAGGATAATAACCAATCAAGAAAATTTGGACTCTCGTACCAGGGATCATGGTCCTCCAATAATGAAATAAGAGAGTCTTGCCTCTTGAACAAGGATAATAACCAAGATGGCCTCCCATAAGGATAACAACCAAAATGGCCTACTGTACTAGGATACCAACCAACCAAAAAATTGGACTCTCGTACCAGGGATAATGTTCCAATTCATGAGGGTTCCCACACCACGGATAATACCCTTCATTATAAAAATGCAAGATACTACAGAGTAATGATCAAATAAGGAAAGTAGTACAAGACTTACCTTAGTCTGCAATCATGCTCAACCTTGATTTTGGTCTTCCCGAGAATATTGAGGTAGAGGATAACTACTCATCGTTCTTGCTTGAATTCCTTGACTTCTTTTGAGGTGGCTAAAGTTTCTTTCCTTTCTTCTCGCATAGTGACAAGGGCTTGAAAACTTGCACATCACTAGTTGCAAGTCTAGTCTCCTCAATATCCACTAGATCTTGAATTTGCATAGTGACAAGGACTTGAAACATTTCACATCACTAGTTGCAAGTCTAGTCTCCTCAATATCCACTAGATCTTGAATTTGCATAGTGACAAGGACTTGAAACAGTTCACATCACTAGTTGCAAGTATAGTCTCCTCGATATCCACTAGCACTTGAATAAGATGTACTTATAGCACACACTCAAAAATTCATGCCAAGGATTACTCTTGAAATATACAACTTACCTCTCGCATCAATTGTCTTCAATCTTTCATTATTTTGGACAATACTTTATGTTTGATAATTTGAAAAATGGATGGCACATTCATTCTTAATCTTCATCAATTTTCTGTCACTATATCTTCATCGTTGCCTTAGATCTGGTCTTGTGTTTGCTTCAGAATAAGCATCAGTATATGCCTGGAACAAACTTCAAGAATTTATAAAAACTGATCAAGAAATCTGCCTCAGGATGTTGTTTGAATGCTCCTCAAATTTTCCTCCAAGAATGTTGTTTTAATACACTTCATATTTGCCTTCAAGAATGTTGTTTGAATACACTTCAAAATTTCCTTCAAGGTTGTTTGCATACACTTCATATTTTCCTTCAAGGTTGTTTGCAATTACCTCAAAAATTAGTCTTTCAGCGTTAGATATTCGGCCTTAATGCCTCGGGAAACTTGGCCTAAAAGTTCTTCACACATAGCCTTAATATGCTAGAGAGTTTTTCTCTTTAAACCTTAAATCAACACTCAAACACAGGCCTAAAACTCAGCCTTAAGTCTGTTTTTTAGGTATGTTGTTTAGGTCTACGGTTAAGGCCTTAAACTCGTCTTTTAAGAAGATCAGATCTGCCTTTAATGACTATCACAAATTTTGCCTCAGAACCGCCTCAAAAACCAAACTGCAATTAGTTTTAGGTCTGTGGTTTTAGGGTCTGCTGTTAGGACTCTTCTGTGGCAGCCCTCGAGGAGTCTCCCTATGCTTCGGTCTCCCTTTAAGACTGATCCAGATTTTATGAGTAGAACGAAATGAATACAGATTATTAAAATATGCTTAACATAGAATAACAGAGATACAGTAAAACTGGTTTTCTATTCAATAAGGAAATAAGCTGAAACTGTAAAATGCAACGGAAAACAAGCTTGTTGGAATGGTGGCGACGTATCTCTGAGAAGAGATGTGATAGTTGAGCTCATTCGCAAGAATATGATTTTACAATGAGGCTCCAAAGGCCTTTTTATCATAACTAAAATCCAAAACCCTAACCCCAAAATATGAAAAGCCAATAGTTTTGTGGACCCCGTTTTGGGTAGTTTGGTGTATCAACTTCCCGGGGGCGTAACTTTGGCATACGATCTTTGTTTGGGGCGCACGATAGCTTGTTGGAAAGGTATCACCGAGGAGATTCATTTAGGGGGATCAATTAGAGCCTTTGGCTATCATTGAGAAGCTAGATCCCAAAAAATAGTCATTTAGGCCCTCAAAATGGCCCGAGAAGTTAAAAACTGCTAAAAATAGTAAATTACCAAAATTGCCAGAAAATTGTTTTGAGCCAGTTGGAAAAGGTGGGTGGCCACCGATATCCACCAAGATCAATCCTCCCTCCTTAGGAAGCAATGGTCTCCATTGCGTTGAGTGCCCGGGGGAGAGGGAAAAGCGTTTGTTGAATCTGCATCTTGATGAGTTGCTTGCCTTGTTGGAGAAGTTGTGTTGCTTAGCTTGTTGAAGGTTGTCATGAACATGTGGCTGGAAGGGTTGGACCTTTTTAACTAGTCTGAATACATGATATTCTTGTGTGCAAAAGGAATCTTTACACTTTGTTGCAATCTTGTCGACCTGTTTTTGTTGGATAGAAGGTGCTTGGGCCAAGGCTGTAGTGGTTGCAGTATCCTTATGTTCACCTTTTGAACAGATTGTGAAGAAGATGAATTTTGTAGTATGAGATACTACCTTGTGGCACTATTTAGGTGGAACAGTAGTCGAAACTACCTTTGGTATTCTGTAGAGATGACCTCCCAAAGAAACAATGACATTGCTGGGTCGAGACTCATAAACAGCATGGCGCTTCCACATATATGGTTGTCCCAAGAGAACATCACATAATACTTCATCATTGAAGGGTTGGATGTCATATGACAATCGACACTGTTGGTTGACACGAAGATCTTGTCCCTGGTGAAGCCACTCGATGTTGTATGGTTTCGGGTGTGGTGTTGTCGACAATCCCAATTGTTTGATGACCTCTGTTGAGATGAGGTTCTTTTGGCTTCCGCTATCAACAATAAAATGCAGCGGGGTCCCCTTCACCCACATCTGTGAATGAAAAAGGCGCTCCCCCTCTTCAGGATCTGTTGGTTCTTCTGGTTGAATTGTTGCGGTCATGACAATAGAAGTGGGGTCTGCGTCAATGATCTCTCTTTTACCAGTATTTTCAGAATCAGATTCTAAATCAGGGTCCGGCTCCTTGTCTTTTATCTCGACCACCAATGATTGTTTTGAGCAACATTCCTCGGTGTTGTGCCAGGGGCTTTTGCAGAAATCACACCATTTTTCGGTGTCCTTCTTTGTCTTCTCGTGACCCTTCTTTTCCTGTGGCTTAGATTGGTTTTCAGGAGACTGTTTGTTAGGGTCATCTTTATCATACTTTGGTTGTTGCAGATTTGCAGACCCAAACTCTTGTTTGTTCTGGTGCTTAAATTTCTTCTCGATTTTAACAGCATATCGATAAGCATCATTGAGTGATGAGATGTCCAGAAAATCCATTTTAGTTTGGATGTATCTGTGTAGAGCCCCACGGTATTTCAGAACCAAATGTCGTTCAGATTCTTTGATACCCATCTTGGTGCGCAAGGTATGGAAGGTATTGGTGAACTCTGGAACTGATTGGCCCCTCTCTTGCCGCAATGTGGTCCATCCCATGTACTGGTCTTCATAGTTTCCAATAGGGTAATATTGTTCCTTTACCGCATCCACAAAAAAATCACAAGTGGGCTCAGCCCCATATATTCCAAACTCCTCTGTGGAACTTTTCTCCCAGTAAGTTTCCCACCAATGTTTGACATGGGGGAGAGCTTTAAGGAGTGCGAAGGTGATCTTTTCCCTGTCGGAAAAATTATGAACAGAGAAATAACCTTCTAATAGATTTAACCATTTGTCTAGGGCATCTGAATCTATCTGACCTTCAAATATGGGAATATCAAAATTAACCTGTACCTTGAAAGGAGAGGTGCTTCCAAAGTGGTTGTTTGATGAGGATGCGCCTATTTCTATCGGCATGCGTTGAAGGATGAGGGAAAAATTCTCCATCATTTCGTCCCTCTGTCGTGTGAGAGCTTGCTCAAGCAACAGATTGATAGAATAGTCTGCTCCGTCATTTTTCTTTTCTTCCACAATGGAGGGTTTCTTGGGCATGCGAGAGCGATGTCTTCAAGAGAGACAAGCTCGAGACCCAACTTGCTATACTCGGACCTCATCGGGGACATGCACTGAAAAAAATGATCGAGAGCAGCCTACTCTGATACCACTGATCCAGACTTTATGAGCAGAACGAAATGAATACAAATTATTAAAATATGCTTAACACGGAATAACAAAGATACAGTAGAACTGGTTTTCTATTCAATAAGGAAATAAGTTGAAACTGTAAAATGCATCGGAAAACAAGCTTGTTGGAATGGTGGCGGCGTATCTCTGAAAAGAGATGTGATGGTTGCGCTCATTCGCAAGAAGACAATTTTAAAATGAGTCTCCAAAGGCCTTTTTATCATAAAGAAAATCCAAAACCCTAACCCCGAAAGATGAAAGCCAACAGTTTTGTGGACCCCGTTTTGGGTAGTTTGGTGTATCAACTTCCCAGGAGCGTAACTTTGGTATATGATCTTTGATTGGGGCACACGATAGCTCGTTGGAAAGGTATCGTCGAGGAGATTCATTTAAGGGGGATCAATTAGATACTTTGGCTATCATTGAGAAGCTCGGTCCCAAAAAACCTTCATTTAGGCCCTCAAAATGGCCCTGGAAGTTAAAAACTGCTAAAAATAGTAAATTACCAAAATTGCCAAAAAATTGTTTTGAGTCAGTTGGAAAAGGTGGGTGGCCATCGATATCTACCTAGATCAAAGACCTTCAACAGGGCTCAGCCAAGGCTGATAGTCCTGCGGCCAACTTTAAAACTTCACTTTACACCAGCAACAGAGGTTTAGCAGCCCTCAACTTCCCATGACCTTCCTTCTTTTGACTGTGCAATGGTCTTCTTTAAGAACTGCTCTGATACCATGTCGATTTTTTATGATTAGCTCATGAAAATGTGGTTTATTTCAATGTAGCATGTACTTGAACCATAAACAATGTAGTAATACCATACACAAGTGTTGCAGTAACCAAGATCATAAGAAGAATAACCATGCACAAGAACACAAGAGTTTATCCTGGGAAAACCCTTCTCAATCAAGGGAAAAACCCAGCAATCATTTTTTATAGAGTCAAGAGAAGATCCCCCACACCATAAACAATAATGCACACAGGAGGGTGCTCTATGACCTTGAAACTTTCGCCTAAGAGAGGTGCGCACTTCATCCATACAAGTGTCGCTGAAATTATGAGATGACAAGTGAAGTGAGTGAGATCCACAATGGGGATCCACTCTTATTTATACAAAACCTGACACAGCAAAAGGTGTGTCTATTGGCACAATAGGGCCGACTTCTATAACTCAAAAATATAATTAATCTTTACATAATATTAATTA
Source organism: Picea engelmannii (assembly GCA_009831015.1). Lineage (NCBI taxonomy): Eukaryota > Viridiplantae > Streptophyta > Pinopsida > Pinales > Pinaceae > Picea > Picea engelmannii. The sequence goes on along the minus strand of ML852998.1, from coordinate 1,170 downwards.
TCTTTCACATGGTGGGGCCAACTTGTACCCTTCACAACATAATTAGGGTTACAACAAATCTTACTCTCAGAAAATATAGCAAGGGATACACACATCCTCTAGTGCTCAGTCACTAGGGACACGTCCACCTGTGCTCACCCACAAGGACGTCATTCTCAACAGATTAACTCAAGTGAGTCCACTCGAGTACCATTTGGAGAACCATCTCAAGCCGACTCAACTAAGTCCATAGGAGTACAAGGCAGGAGACCATCTCAAGCCGACTCAACTCAGTTCAGAGGAGTATAAGGCAGGAGACCACATGTCATCACAACTCAGTACAAATTCTGACGTAAACCCATCACATGGGCACACCCAACACATGGGCTCTCTCATACAGATCTTCTCAACTCAGTCCATAGGAGAACAACCTAGAGAATGTCACACGATGTTGCAATCATAAACATGATGAGGGTCATTTGCTTACAACAATAGGGCCACAAGATAATCTAGGATTTGGAATATTGTGAGACTACAATAGAAGAAAATCCCTACCCTCCAACCACTACAAAGGAAAAACCCACAAGTGACACACTTGGACGAACCAAGATGGCTTAGAAAGAATTATTCCTACAAGAAACCCAATAAAAACAATAGGTTTGAAGGACTTGGGTTGTTTGGAAAAGGAGAAATATTTTTTCACCACAGAGTTGTAGCAACTCCCCATAATAGATGAGAGAAATTCTCATCACCGGTATTTTGAGTGAATCGAAGCATAGGGAGCTATTTATGAGGCTTGTCACCCATATCTGAGGATAACCAATGTAGTAGAATTTCATTGAGCCAAACCTTCACAAATGAAAATTCATCTAAGAATCCAGCTCAATTGAATTTATAACTCCAATTTGGATTCGATTTGGTCATATTTTGGGTTTATTTTTCATATATTTTGGTTTTTTTCCATAGCACTTCACAAATCATTCCCCCTCAGTGTCTCTAACTTGTTGCCATCTATCCTTTGCACTCTACATTTTTGTGCATGCAATTATTTCATTCTAACACCATCCATTTTTGCACAATGTCTCACAAACTTCACAAATCACAAGTAATAAGAATTCCATTGGTGTCATGCTAGGTGAAAGTTGTCTTTGTTGTGTGTCCATTGTTAGTTAAATTTATGGGTGTCATTCA
>ML852996.1:0-23589 GCA_009831015.1 Picea engelmannii | reverse complement strand
GAATGCAAGTATCATTTTGTATTGAGGAAGTGATATTATAAGTCTTAGCTTTAATTGCAATCATTGACTTCGTCAATAATTACATTCATTATTGCTCATATATATTTAGAGATAGTCATTAAATTGTGAAGTACTAACCACTGTAGGACATTTTAGTTTCATTTGCCTTGTATCGCAAACAGGTGCCCTTTCAGTGGATTATCTTGTCTTTGAATATCCATTTGGAAGTAATCTATGAAGGGAAATCTTACCTTAACCTTTGAGCCCTATAGCCTTGATCCTTTTCCTTCAGAACCCCAGATTACTAGGGACGTCTCCCTTGGGATTAGCCACCCTGAATAGAAAGAGCTCCCCATCGAGGTGACAATGGGTGGGGAAGATCTTGTTACGCCAGTTTGAGTCTTACTTCCAAGCTACTAAGCCTATCCTACAAACTGAGTGATAACAATCCAGATATGGCACTTCCACCAGGGGCTGCCTACAGTGACATAGGTAATTTTTTTTTAAATATTTCATTTTTTTGTATTTTTGTATTTAAGGAACAAAAATATTTTTTTGGATGGTGCTTAAATATTAACTAGACACTTGTGTAATCGTAGACGTAGGTCCGCGACAACAATAGGTATTACTTCGACATAGACGAAGGAACTGGGGAGATGAGGCGGCGGGAGGAGAAGCGAAGAGAGTCCTACAAAACGTGTAGGGAAACCTATCTCATTTGACACAGAGGATTCCTATGGTTCAGGTAGAGGATCTACCTGAAGCCATGCAACGACAGGTGGTTGGTGTACTTAGAGCATGGGTACAAATCTTCCATCATCTCACAAATTCCATGGTTTGTTTCCATGACACACATTCGGCTCCACAGGCGTAGATTTCGTGGGATATGTATATCGGTTGTATATGTGTATTGAGGGTTTTAGCCCCAATTTTGTAATATAAACACCATATTTTGAAATATATAAAACGTATATTTGGATTTACTTATATCTTACAACGTGTACATTGATTTAATTGTTTTCTTTGCTTTATTAATGTGACAAATGCCAATCTAAAACATAATTAGCATAGGCATTAGATACATAATTAGAAATCCTAGGAATGTGATAATATGTAATAAAATCAAACTGTCGTTCTAAAAGACGTACCCGTATGAATCAACGAAGTAAAGTAAGATCATGAACACGGTAACGGCCGTTCAACTGACATACTACTAACTGGGAATCCAGGCGAACTTCTAAAGAGAAATACCATGTGAGATAGCATTGCGCAAAAGTTCTATGATGACACTATATTTAGCCACATTATTCGTGGATGGCCCTAGACATACACCACTTGAAGACACCAACAGACACTCGGGTGAGTAAACCAGCCAAGCAATGGAAGCCAAGTTCTATGTATGATGATTGGCTCTGTCTGTGAATCCTAGGTAGACCGAAGACTCCGTTGACTGCCAACAAAGGGAAAAATCGGTAAGCAAGCCAAAGACAAAAGAAAAGGGGAAAATAGATGTATATAAACTAAATTTACATTAGTATACAAAGAGTTCTGCCCAAGCCTAGGGCTCAAGCATAGTAACTTTTCAAGTAGAGCCCATTTATGGGATCGACCAATTTATTCCCTTCATAATCTTCTAACTCGTAGGCTCCTTTTTCTAGAACATGTCGCACAATGTAAGGACCGTGTCACATGGGTTTAAACTTGCCTTCCCCTAGCGGTTCTTTGGCTTGATAATATAAGAGGACCAAGTCACCCTCAGCATACAACCGGGGACAGATAGACTTGTCGTACTGAACCTTGACACATTTCTTGTTTGCCTCAATAATCGTAAAGGCATCCTGACACTGCTCGTCAAGGCTCTCTAGGTGCACAAGGCGTCGCTCTAAATCTGAAGTGTTAGGTAGGAGCTCGACTACCAACTTGAGAGAAGGGATTTCACATTCATAAGGAAGGATCGACTCCAGACCGTGCACTAACTCGAAAGGGGAAAAATCGGTGGCAGTCTTAACCGAGGTTTGGTATGCCCAAAGTGCGGGATATAACATGATGTGCCAATTGGAATTACTCCGACTGACAATTTTTTGCAAAATGGTATTGAGAGACTTGTTGATGGAATCTACTTGGCCATTTTCCTGGGGGTAATAAGGAGATGAATGACCATGTCTAAACCCCAACTTAGATGCTAGTTCTACCATCATTTCATTCTGAAAGTGACTGCCATGATCAGTGACAATCTCACTCAGGATACTGAACTGGGAGATAATTTGGTTGAACATGAAGAAGGCTCCAGTCTTCCCATCGGATTTTATGGTAGGCATGGCATCGACCCACTTAGTAAAGTAGTCAACGACCACGATAATGTGTTGATTCCCCCCAACCGAAGTTGGGTTGCAATCGACGAAATCTACCCCCCACTTGGCGAAGGGACCAACGATAATGACTGGGTGAAGAGGGGTTGGGTGCGAGCGCATTTTCCGAGTGAACACTTGGCAGGGGTGACACTTCTTAACCACTTTGATACAATCTTTAAAGATAGTAGGCTAGAAATAACCGACTCGCATGATTTTTTGGGCTGTCGCAAGCCCGAATAGGTGACCACCACAAGCCCCTTTGTGGAAATCATTTAGGACTGAATCAGATTCCTCGTGAGTTAAGAAACGACGCAAGATATTATCTATTCCTCGGCGATACAAATTGTCTCCGATGATGGTATAATTTTTGTCTTGGTATCTAACACACTGTCGATCATCTCGTGAGAGATGCTGAGTGAAATTCAAGGTTTGAAGATATAAAACAATGTCTCCATACCAGGGGTCGGACGATGAGACAAGGAAAATGTGTTCATCCACAAACGAATCAACATGGATAACATCCTCTCTTAATTGTGGAAAATCAGATATTAACTCTGCAAAAACTAGCGATTTCTTGGACTTGGCCGAAGCAAAGTCGAGATTGAACTCTTGTAATATGACAATCCTTTTATTATATTTCCCCCCTATGATACACCTGGTAAGGACGTATTGAAATGGATTGACATCAACAACCACAATAGTCTTGCAAAGCAATATATGGTGACGTAAACATTGGACTGTGTGAACGACATCCAACGCTAGATTTTCAACGTGAGAGTAATTAAGCTCAGGATTGACTAAATTTCAACTAAGATAGTAGATGACATGCTCATGGAGCTCATCATCCTCTTCAACTAGAACCATACCAATCGTCTCTTAAGACGCATAAATATACAACAAGTAATCTCTACTGTAATCGGGGGATTTCAATAGAGGGGTCGATACCAAGGCTTTCTTCAAAGCATCGAAAGACTCTCGGGCTCACTCATCCCAGATAAAAAGGGTGTCTTTCTTCAAAAGGCGCATGAAACCCTTAGTGATATTGGCATAATTCACTATAAACCGACGTAGAAATTTAGCTTTCCCCTGTAAACCCTGAAGTTGTCTAATCGTGCGCAGGGGAGGAAATTGAAGTATTGCCTCAACCTTAAGAGGATCTACGATGATCTCGGTCTCGGAAAATAAAAACCCTAAAAGATGACTAGACTTAACACAAAAGATGCATTTTTGAGAGTTTAATTGGATTCTATAGTAACATCTTTCAAAAACAAGCCAAAGGTGTGTAACATGATCCACTCTCTTGCGAGAGTGAGCAACGAGATCATCAAGGTAGGATTCGACTATGTGCTTGAGATCGTGAAAAGCAAAAGTCATGGCACGTTGGAAGGTTTCTCCGACGTTTTTAAGGTCGAAAGGCATTTTTTTGTATGAAAATGTACCCCACGGACATATAAATGTCGTCTTGTGTTGGTCCTCAGGTTTGATTTGGATTTGGTTATATCCTGAAAATTCATCCATAAAAGAAAATATCTCACTTCCTGCACACTCATCGAGAATCTGATCAATGAAAGGCGTGGGGAAGTTATCTTTAGGACAAGCCTTGTTCAGGTCGTGAAAGTCCATACACACGCGTATGGTTCCTTATTTTTTATTCATAGGAATGGGGTTGGATACCCATTCAATCAAAGGAACTGGGTAGATGAAGCCAGTGTTAAGTAGCTTCTCCACCTCTGCCTTTATAGCAGGGGCCTTCCTAGGATTTACATCTCTAAGACATTGTTGAACAGGTTTAGCATCCAGGTAAGTTCTAATCTCATGTTTGACAATACAAGGGTCGATCCCTAACATATCTTCATATGAACAAGCGAATACATCTCGAAATTATTTGAATAGTTCGGTGTAGATCATAATTTCTTCTGACGAACAATCCACACCTATATTTATGTTCTCAATCTTGCCAGGGGTACGAGAGATATCGATCGAGACGGTAGGATAAATACTCACCATATTTCCTTCGGCATAAATGCTGTGCATATCAAGTGGAACTATGGTGTGACCGACTATCTCACTCAAGGTAGACCGAAAGTCATCTTGCTCGATTCTTTCAAGACTTGGGAGGAAATACGATCGATGATGCATATCATCCCAAGGTCTCTCAGAACCATTCATGGATTTGAGGATGGCTTCATCTGAAGGAAAAGTCTCATCTAGGTAATCATGTGAACAAGACAACGAGGTGGCCCATACAGGCCTAAGAACAAGATCCTCCTTGTCCGTTGGTGAGGTAACAAGATCGGGATTAGCGGAAGAGTCAATAACAACTTTATATGCTATCTATGTTGTCGAAAGTGGCATGGCCATGCCAACGTGCAACTGACCTTCACACGACAAAGTCAGGGAAGGTAGGGTCCATGGATCACTGAAATAGGAAGTGCGGAAAAGACTGGACCTCTTTGTTGAAGTAGGCCTACTAGACATGGCGTACACGTCGTGATTAGGTGCTGAGAAATAGAAAGTACCCATAAGGGAAGAATACATCCCGACACTGATATTCTCAGTTGCTGGCTGAGAATTGTCGATCACGGGGATCAACGATCTGACAGATGCATTAGGACTAGAGTACGCAAAGGACAATTGGTCGATAGTCACGATCTCCCCTTGATGAGGAAAGAAAAGTGTACAGAAGACAAACGATACGACAACGACCATATCATAGGTCCAATTGCGACCTAGTAACAAGTTATAATCAAGAGGCACATCAACTACCTCTACCTTCACCTCTACTATCTTTCCACCTAACTAGACCGGAAAGGCAGGGAGAATACCGTGAGGGCAGAAGGAATGACTGTCAAATGCAGTCAACATGTTTGACGACTTGGAAAGGGTCGGAGAACCGAGAGCTTTCCAAAAGACCAGGGACATCGCATAGGTGGAAATACCTTCATCAACGACCGCTCGTTTGATAGTGTACTTGGAATACTACACGTGGATTTGGAAAGTCACATGGTAGGGTAAGTGAGGCTTCACATCCATGATGTAAAACTTGATAACTTTCGAGCCACTAGGTTCCAGAGATCCTAAGGCAGAGAGTAAGTCATTCCTCTGTGATGGACACGTTTGGAGTACGTCCAAAGCCAACATCGCACAAGGGGTTTGGCCCAGATTCTCAAAAATAGAGTAGTTCTGGGCGGCTCTAGAATTAGGCTTGTGAGTAGAGCACTTGAGTACTCCTTTCAGAATATGAGGCAATGGCTTTGGTTTATTAATCTGTAAGTTTGTCTCCGGAGGGGGAGGAGGAGCTTCTAGACCGGTACTAGATTTTGAAGAGTTATAATCTCGAGAGTGGGTGGCTATATCAATTTTCGCGTCGATCATATTGAGACAAAGACGGTCACCATATTGCAACGGTGGGATTTGTCTTCCACCGGGCGCACTTTCAACATTCGAAGAGCTCGAGGCTAAGTGCTGGTTGTGTGGGAATGGATTTGTCAGCGCAACGAGTGGTAGATTTAAAATCCTCACAACCTCTGCGAGTTTGGGGCATAAATGTGTAAGGTGGTCATCGACAAAAAATTTACAAGGAAACTTCACCTTACATTTCTCTTTCTTGCCCTCTCCAACATTATCATTCTGCTTCCCATTATTATCTTTGTCCTTGGGTTTGTTACCATTTTTCCCACCCTTACGATTATTTCGACCTTTCCTTTTATTCCCATCTGGTTGTTGGTCACCATTTGGGTTTTTTGACGATTGCACAGAATGTACATCCACTGACTGGGTGGGTTTGGAGGACGTAGACGAAGCTGGTTCTCCGACAGAATTCATCATTGAATCTGCAGACTTTACATTGGCGGACCCAAAAATGGCATCTGCATGAGGTCCGGGTTTTTGCCTAGGATCGTAATTTGACCGCGGTGCTTCTGGAAGAAGGTGATATAACAGCCCATATTGAGCATATATTAAATCTAACTGCTGGGCTCTAAAGATAGCTTCTTCCTCATTGGATACCCTGAAAGTAGCAATGTCCTTCGAGATAGGAGGGTGCAAAGACTTTAGGAACCATTCTAGGATAAAGGCTGGGGGTATAGGAGTCTTAATCAATCGCTTCCATCTACGCCACTCCTGGATATGATCCGAGATGTGAGTGGTGGTGTCTTGGCATAAAGTTGACAAAAGTTCAAGGCCAACATCATAACGAGTGGGAAATTGAAAGTGGTTGAGAAATACCATCACCAACTGATTAAATGACCCATATGCCCCCCTATGTAGCTAAATGTACTATTGCGAAGCAACTCCAATGAGAGTGCATTGAAACAATCGTAATCTAATAGAATCATGGTTTAGGGAATTCGATAAGCACCAAAGGTGAAAGGTAGTGACGTGTTCACTAGGGTTATCTCCATTCTTACCCTCAAAATTTGGAATGTCTGAAGGAAGTTTGGTGGGGATCCAGGGCCATGTGGGATCATGACTCACCAAGTCATTCATTAACTTAGACAAGTCTGGCAGATTGAGCGTAGCCAGAAAAGGGAGACAGGGTTGCAACATATGGCCCCATCCTCCCATGAAATATTGTGTTTTGGGAACTGCATTCCACCTAGGATTCTAGTAAGAACCAAATCCCTGTTTGGAATTATAAGGCCCTCCTCCGGGATGATTCGTATAAGGTGGGTCGGGCATCATTCCAATAGGAATGTTCTAATAAGGATTGTGAAAATTACCCCCATCTGGATTGGATCTGGGTTGGGGTTTTCCCAAAGTGTAAGACTGACCTCCTCCAGGTGGGAACCCAGAGGATTGAAGTGGATTCGGCATGCCAAAATTATTGGTCAGAATCAACACCGAGGAGGTAGGGATATAGGGTGGAACTCATCCACCAACTGGGTTGTTCCATCCAATTGTCAAGGGATTAGAACCGGGGTTAAAAGAAGGGACACTTCCTATATTAGGATTCATTTGAGGGATATGAGAACCGCCAAGTGGAAAAGGAGTGTAAGGAGGTGTAGTGCCCCCAAGTCTAAGACTAGCGTTTGGGACAACAGCTGGGATGGCAGTTGAAAACTGCAAAGTGAAGTTAGGCATACCATAAGAAAATGGACTAGAAGCCATAGGGATGGACTGAACATTGTAACCTGAAGAATGACTAAGACCCCCAAAAGGGTTTGAGGCAAGAGAGGAAGCATTAACTACAGGCCGAGCCATAGTACCAGTATAAGCCTCCGGCACTGCAACTGTAGAAGCTGCAGGAGTTGAAGGGGTGCCATTAACTATAGTGGGTATGGGAGTTGAAGAACTCCCAGTATTCTGAAGACTAGACTCAATACTCATCCTTGTGGAACCACAAGTCTGAAAGGTGGATGTGTGTGTACCACTTCTAAAAACTCTACGCCTTTTAGAAGGCAAGAACCCAAAATCTAGTGGTAAATGTAACAACCGATGGGACCAGTGGGGAAGCTGGTCTGACTCCACGATGACTTATGACTCTACAAAGTAAAAATATCCTAAGGCCAACTAGTAGTCAAAGAGCATACCAAAAATTCGAACGACCAATATGCATGCAAATGGGCTAAAGTGGCTGAGTGGCCTCCCTCGCTAAAGAAGATATGTCTCGTCCAAGAGAGACCTGAGACTCCCCGCTAAAGTTTGGAGGTAACATAATCAGTTATAGGGGCCCTTGTGGGCTTAACAACTAGTCGGTCAGATCCCCCCCGGAGAGGTAATCCTCCATAAAGGCCGTGTTTTTTCCAACCCCTATCTAACCCAGGGTACAAGAAGAATAACCCCTGCAAGTAACCTATGAGATACCTAAGTCAAGCAACTAATAAACCACTGTATAACCGATGCACATGTGAGCAGTCATAGGTCCGGATCACTGTATGGGCAGGGTAGCAAATCCCCAAACCTTTAAAGCACCGCCTCTCACAGAGGTATGGGTACTAGCAATATCCCCAAATACGAATAAATCCATAGAAATATCTCTGGCACTAGGCGAGTATCCAGGGGTTATCCCTTCAACTAACTTCACGCGACCTCGTGATTAACTCCGGTGTGAGAGGAGCCTCCTGATCTTACCAATTATACAATGGACTTCTCAACTTCTTGTCTCAGACACATATGTTGATTTAATTGCCTTGGAGAAGTTTACTCACAAAATCCTATTCCAAGGCTCTAAATCATAGACTAGTTTGTGCACCCTAAAAATAAAATCGTGACTAATCAATTTTAGTTTAAAGCATAAATTTTATTGGCCGTGATTACTAAAAAAGGTATGGAAGTGAAACTCATGGTGTTATGACTCTGCAAGAAAATAAATATGAATATAATGCAAAGTCTAACTTTAACTTTTCAATGAATGATATGCGTATAAAATCAGTGCAATTTTCAATTTCAATTCTGCAATCCAGAAGTCAAATGAAATATTTCACTAAATGCACTAAGCAAATGATAAAGGTTCAAAGACAAAAATTCCAACCAATGCAAAATGCCTATTTTTTGTATTTTCAATATATTAAAGAGAAAATGCATGGATTGAAAAGCAACTTGATATATAAATTCTACTGTGTATAAATGAAATAACTCAAGCAGAATACCAAGCAGTTAAGGAAACAACCTGGGGTTCTAGGACAAACCAAAAATGAAAAACAATGAGAAAGACTACGCCCAAAAATTCAACTCCAAACAGGTTTCCTGTCAACCCAAAGAAGCTCAACAGGCATTATAGAGACCTAAGAAGGCTCAACAATCATCAAATCCCACCTAACAGTCACTAAACCAAGAAAACAAGCAAGTGAAAGTGGTATACACGACTGTTCAGGGAAACAGGTCGTATATACACAACTAGCAGTGAAACAACACACATGTGTATGCGACTGTCAAGGCAATAGGGCACGTACAAGCTTGAAAACAAAGCCAGACAAGGGTAAAAAGGCTAAAAACTCAGACCTAGAGTGAACAAAATCTGTCAAGCAGTGATACGACAAGAAACACAAAGGAAAAAGAGAAATGCAAGAAGAAAAAGTACTTCAACCCTTAGAAGGAAGATCTCTCCCCAGTGGAGTCACCAATTTTGTTACGAGGGAAAAACTCTCTATGGCCAAGGGTAAACCACAACAGATAGGTATGATTGCAGAAATCAACTCAATTCCATTGTATGCTATATAAACTAATGTGCAAGATAAGAAAGAGGCCTACCTCGATCCAACGTTTGATGATCTTCCACCATTGAGCACTTCGACCCAAATCTTTATACCTGCAACAAGTTCTCAACAAACAATCAGAGCAACTACATAGTGATAATATAAAGGGGTTAGCACATTAGATAACATAATCCATTAATAAACATTAAAAACATGCCCATGGATAATGATCATATATTTGCACGAAACCAATAGGACAGGAAAGGAGTATTTCTATTAATAATTGATCAGCATAAGTGACAACATTACAGACTTCCCTATCGGCACAACTCGAAACAAAGAAACCAAGTTCCTTCCAACTGGGCCTCCACCACTTCAATCCTCCACCAAAGGCAAGCTCATAGGAGAGAGACAATGAGGTTCTCTCAACAATAGGGAAATATATTGGGGGCTAAACACTGTGTTCAGACTTGAGGGACAAAGGGATGCAGACTGAATATGAAGTAATTTCTCCAGAGTAACTTTTCTCTCAAAGTCGAATGCTTTCTCCCCTTTTCCATAGCTCGGAATTGTGCTTTTATAGTGTTCAAAATGCAACTGAAGGGCCGAGTCGAAACGTTTCCAGTATGTCGAAGGGCAAGGATCAAAGATCTCCTATCGTGACATGGAAACCCGACTCCATTTTTTTATTTTCTAACACAAATCTCGATGTACGTGGGATGTAGTGGAGCAGCCTGCATATACACATGTTGTATAGCAGATAGGGCACGTATATGTGGACAAATATGTATTTTTAGCTCTGGATTCACCAAAAAGGGATGACAAGTCTGCATAGGGAAATGGAAAAAGGCCCTCTGTGCAAGATATCAATGGTGGGGCAAATCTTGCTATAACACATGATAGGTACATAAATATAGTTTGAGTGATTGTTGGTCTTCCCTAACAGGTGACTCTTCCTATCACCTACGATTCTTCATATTTACAATACTATTACAAGTAACACAATCACAAGGATTATGTGTCCAACATTCCCCCCTTAATACGAAGGGGTGTGTGAGAGTCCAAACATCATTTTGAACTTTTCAATTTTTTCTCGTCCAAGCGCTTTGGTGAAGATGTCCGCAATTTGCTCATTTTTGGAACAATTTCTCAAGTGAATAGTTTTGGTCTCTACACGATATTGAATTAGGTGATACTTTGCGTCGATGTGCTTAGTTCGGTCATGTAATATGGGATTCTTGGTCAACTTGACTGCAAAAGTATTTTCAACTAGAAGAGGAGTAGAATTCACTTGTTTCTCTTGGAAATATTCAAGTATTTTCCTGAGCCACATAATCTCCTTCATCGCTTTTACAACTACCACCTATTCTACCTCAATTGTGGAATCTGTTGGAACTGATTGTTTGCGTGATCTCTAGGAGAAAACTGTGGATCCAAGAATCATGAGATAGCCTGAAGTTGATACTCCATTTTCCTTATCCCCAACAAAGTCCAAATTAGAATATCCGATCAGGTTGAAGTCATCCCACCTTATAGTACCCGAGTCCAAAATCTTGAGTTTATTTCAAGTATTTTAGAACTCTTTTGCAACAGACCAATGTCCTTCACGAGGATTTTGCATGAACCTAGAAATAATTCCTACAAAAAATGAAATGTATGGTCTGGTGGTAGTAAGATAGATAAGACTTCCCATAAGTTGTCTATACTTAGTTTCATCCTCAAATTCATTCCCTTCTTTTGATGTGAGTTAGTAGGAAATTTCTGAATTTTTAGTTGTTGTTTTGATCATAACTGTAGCCATTTACTTTTGAATGGATATAGCAGAGGAAAATTGATCCAATGCATGGGATGTTATTGTTTTCAATTCCCTGTTATTGTTGTTTTCACGAATGAATGAGTTTTGTTACGAATATATGAAATTGTGAGATGTTTGCATAAGTTTCAATTGTATCTCTTTGATTGAGTCTGTGCAAGGTGTGCACACAATTCGCAAGGAGTGCATTGACATAATCTGTTTTGATTCTGAAGCTCAGAAGAGATAGCGCAAAACTTTCTCTTTGTAAGGAGTGCTAAGTGACTGCTACAAGGCGTGAACAATCGTCCGCAAGAACCCAACGCTTGCATAAGAATCTACTGCAAGGAGTGCATAGACCCGAAATTCGACTAAGTGTCGAAGTAACTCTTTAAAGAGTTAAAGGGGAATAAGGAGGGAGAAATCTCAAGAGAGATAGCGTGAGGAATATTCAAAGGGATGAAAATTCTGAAGGTTTCATGACTCACTGACTAAGATCCATCCATGAGGGAGTGGGATCATTCCAGACCGTCGGATCTGGGTAAAGCACACAAGCGTTAAGTTTCTGCGTGCTTATAGAAGCGAGGATTCACCGAAGTCTCAAAGAGGCCAGGGACCATCCATCATCAAGTGGGACAAGTGGTAGACCATCCATAACTCCAGAGCAAAAGTACTTCAGAAGTTTTGTGGATAAGGAGAAAGTGAAATCGTTGAAGAGCCGAAGGACGAAGTAGATACATGCCGTTGGTTTCTAGGAGATATGTGTCGACAGATCCGAGACTCCAGGAAAATTCATTTCGGAGGAATCCAAGTGCGGAGAGTGAAAAACTTCCAAATTATTGAAGCAGAGCACAACCGTCTGCTGTGGATGACACGTGGCGGGAATCCATCATCTTCGGGCAAAATCACTTTGGGAGGAACGAGTGTGTAGGTGGTTGAAACTCTGAGCCGAAGTGTATAGTGACTGTCAGATCCATAGGGATACGTAGCGATGGATTGTTAGCTCTGGAGAAATCACTTCGATAATTCAACTGAGAGTTGAATCTCCTGAATCCTAGAGAGCCGAAGAGCCGAAGTGAATCTCAATCGTCAGACCCAGGGGACAGGTGGTGTGAATCTGTTGACTTCGAGTAAAGAACCAAAGTAAATATCAACCATCTGATTTGAGGGAACACATGAAAAAAATCCGCACACTTCGAAGGAAGGTGAAAGTTGAGGGTTGAGTCTCCTGAAGCCTAAAGACCTGAATAAATCATAGTTGTCGATCTATGAGAGGCACGCGTCAATAGATCATGAGCTCCAGGTGGTAGCATTGCAGAGAAAACAAGGTTTGAGAATTAAAACTCCTGAAGCCCAAAAGGCGAAATGGATCTCGTCCATTGATTTGAAAGAGGCCAGATCTGATTCGTAGGTTCGAAAGGGGCAAATCTGAACCGTCAGTTCAGAAGCACCGTCAAGATCGTAAGATCGACGGTCACGATTTATTGCAGGGCCAGAAAGTGCTCAGACGTTAAAATTTTGAGGTCGGGCCGCAATCGAAACCACAGTATCGAAAAAGAGGTACGTGGCAGCTGGGGGTAAATTGCAGGGAGAAAAGCAGTTTGATCCCAAACCACTCTTGGGAATGCGTGAAATTGTGCATTTACGTAAGGACATAGTCTGAGCTCACATGAGGGAAGGGGCTAACGAGAGAGGAGATTATGCCTGAAACCTGTGAGTTCAACAATGTGAAGAAAGAGGTCACGACTGCCATAGAACTTACACCACAGGACAAAAAGGGCTCGTGTTAATTCGTAAGTGAGACCATTAAGGTCTCAGAGAGACAATTTAGCTCGGAATTGAAGATCCTTGAACGGGAGGTCACACAACCCTTAGGAGAGAAGGGGGTCTGCATCAAGTGGACAATTAAAGTGTAAAAGATAGAACACTAGTTATGAATTGTAAAGATTGGTTGTCTCTATACAAGACAAGTTCCCGTGGAACAAGGTAGTGCCTCCATTTCTTCAGGGATTGAATTATGGCATAAAAATCCTTATCACATGTGGAGTATTTTCTCTTAGTCTCATTTAGATTCTCACTGAAATAGGAAACATGCCTATTATCTTGGCTCAAAACTGCTCCAATTGCAACTCCACTTGCATCACATCTCACTTGAAATGTCTTTCCAAAATTTGGTAAGACCATAATTGGTCGTTTTGTTATTTTCTCCTTCAGTATATTGAAGCTCCTCTCGGCCTCCTCTGTCCATTTAAAATAATTATTCCTCTTCTTCACTCTATCCATCATTGGTGCAAAAATCCCACTGAAATCTCTAATGAACTTCCTATAGAAACTTGCTAATCCATGGAAGCTTCTTACCTCAAACATACTCCTTGGTGATGGCCATTCTTTGATTGCTTTCACCTTCTCTGGATCCATCTTTAGTTCATTTGAAGAGATCACAAAACCCAAGTAAATGAGCTCTGTCTTCATAAAAGAGGACTTCTTTAGGTTTATCAACATCTTCTCCTGCTGTAGTCTCCTCATCACTAGTGTCAGGTGTCTCAAATGCTCCTCTTTAGTCCTACTAAAGACCAATATATCATCCATATATACAACCACGAACTTTCCAATGAAGTCTTTCAGTATTTTATTCATCAACCTCATAAAAGTACTCAGGGCATTTGTTAAGCCAAATGGCATAACAAGCCACTCATACAAACCTTCATTTGTCTTAAAGGTTGTCTTCCACTCATCACCTTCTCTCATTCTTATCTGGTGATATCCACTTTTCAAATATATCTTAGAAAATTTTTTTCCTCCACTTAAACAATCCATTAAATCATCCATTCTTGGCAAAGGGAATCTATACTTGATGATGATATCGTTAATGGCTCTTGAGTCTATACACATTCTCCATCCTCCATCCTTCTTTGGACTCAACACAGTTGGCACTGCGCATGGACTCAAGCTCTCTTTGACTAAACCCTTGTCTAACAATTCCTGGACTGGTTCTTTACCTCCTCATTCTCTCGAGGTGTCAGTCTGTATGCTACTTTGTTTGGCAGAATTTCTCCTTGTATTAAATCAATATGATGGTTGATACTTATGATGGGTGGCAATGAGTTAGGAAGCTCATCCACCACTATGTTAGCAAAATCCAACAATTCTTGAACTTCTTTAGGTAAATCATCCATCGAAGTACTTGTAAGGATAACTCTGGGTTTCCTCACCACAACAAACTGCATCTCCTATTCTTTCTTGACTTCTTTCAGAAGTTCCTACCATTCTTCTCCAAGGTGTATGTATTCTTCCTCCCATCATGAATGACATTCCTGTCAAACTTCCATGGTCTTCCCAACAAAATATTACATAGATCCATGGGAATTACATCACATAGAATTTCATCTCTATATGCTCCTATCTTAAATTCAACAAGGCATTGTTTAGTAACCATTACCTGGTGTCCTTTTTGCAACCATGAGACTTTGTATGGATTTGGATGTGCAGTTGTCTCCAGCTCCAATTTCTCCATCATCTCTGTGAATACTAAATTATTGTAATATTCCAGATATAAAATGTATGAAGAACAAAAATAAAATGCTAGAAATGGAAAATGAACAACAATATAACCATAATAACACCACAATAATACTAAAATTATAACAAAATAACACCAGAAAGAGCACTTCGATTACTGAGATCAATGTTCATGGGCCTCTTCAAGGGGGAAACCTCCAGTCGAATAGAGCTCTATTACAATAATATCCAAGCTAGGGTTCTCATAACCTTGAATCCTATTTATACTAAATATGTTTATCAAGAGAACCATCTAGAGGAAGATCCTTCTAGAAGCAGAAGCTTCTATTAGGTCTTCTTACATTCGATTTATTCTACCTTATTGGAAGGCCTTATTAATATTGACCTTTATAACATCGGAATACATTGTTCTACCTATGTAAGGGGTTAGGTCCCTAACATGTCCTCCCCCTTAAAAACAACCTTGTTCTCAAGGCTTGAGATGTGGAAATTGTTGTAGAATGGTAGCTGGTTCCCAAGTGGCATCTACTGGAGTTGTTTCTTTCCACTGGACTAACACTTCCTTGATGGTTCGCTGACATAGGCAACGCTCACGCTGGTCCAAAACTACTTGTGGCTTTAGCCAAATGGAGCCTTCTTCATCCAACTCGGGAAGGTTGGTTTGAGTTTGGCACTTAGTTCCAATCACCTTCTTCAAGCATGAAACATGAAAAACAGGATGTAGCTTAGAATGACTAGGCAAAGCTAACTGATAGGACACTCATCCCACACACTTGAGAAGTTTATAAGGACCATAAAATTTGGGTGCCAGATTCTGACAATGGTCGGCCTTGAGGGAATTTTTCTTGTAAGGTTGCAGTCGAAGAAACACATGATCCCCTTCTACAAATTGACGTTCAGAGCGACCTTGATCCGCTTCTTGCTTCATGTGATTCTGAGCCATGAACAAATTCTCTTCGAGGGTACCGAGAATAGCCTCTCTAACTGTAAGAATTTGGTCAACCGCCTGGACCTTTGAGACACCTGGTAAATATGAGAGAAATGAAGGTGGATTTTTTCCATAGACTGCTTAAAAAGGAGTCATGTGTGTAGCTATATGGTATGAAGTGTTGTACCACCATTCAACTAGGGGTAACCATTGAGCCCACTGATTTTGATTTTCTGAAGCAAAACACCTTAGATATGTTTCCAAACACTTGTTGACAACTTCAGATCTGGGGATGATAAGCTTTGCTGAGATGCAATTGGGTGCCTTTTATCTTGAATAGTTCTTGCCAAAAATTGCTGGTGAAAGTTGGGTCGCGATCAGAAACAATAGAATGTGACATGCCATGAAGCTTGAAGACCTGATCCATGAAAAGTTGAGCCACTGTGGATGCTATAAATGGGTGTTGAAGAGCACATAAACGAGGATACTTGGAAAGGCGATCAACTACCACTATGATGACTAATTTATTACTCGATTTAGGTAAGCATGTAATAAAATCCATGGAGATATCCCTCCAAATAGCGGGTGGAATCAGAAGTGATTGTAGTGTGCCCGAAGATTTGAATGTTTCTCCCTTGTTGTGTTGACAAACATCACATTCGGCCACAAAATTACAAATGTCTTGTTTCATACCATCCAAGAAAAAAAAACGTTTGGCCCTGTCATAGGTTTTGGTAAACCCAGAGTGCCCAGCTGTGGGTGTAGCATGAATCTCAGAAAGCACTGTGGATTTAAGTTTTGACTGTTTACTTAAATACAAATGACCTTTGTATCGAATTTCATCATGGAGCCATGAGTACCCTGGGGAAACTGGAGAATTGGACTGCAATTGTTGTATCAGATGCGAACTTTTGGGATCATGTAGCCATTCCAGGCGAAGGACTTGGAGCCAATCTAGTACAATGAAGGAGAGAGAAAAAAGGGAGCCTTCATCTTCATATTTTCGGGAAAGTGCATCGACCACCACATTGTCTTTTCCTTTCCTGTAAATTATCTCATAATTATATCCAAATAGATTAGTCACCCATTTTGGTTGCTCTGGGGAGGAAATGCGTTGTTCCAGGAAATGCTTGAGGCTTTTTTGGTTTGTCTTAATTTGGAAGCGTTTCCCTAATAGATAAGGGTGCCACAAATCAACAACATGCAGAATAGCCAACATTTCCTTTTCATAGATTGATTTTCCCAAATTTCATTCAGACAGTTGTTTGCTGGTAAAGGCCAAAGGTTGACTCTCTTGCATAAGGAAAACGCCAATACATTTCCCTGAAGCATCACATTCCAGGAGAAAGGTCTTTGTGAAATCCGAAAGGGCCAGGACTGGAGTGGTGCACATGGCCATCTTCAAGGTTTGAAAATACTAAGAAACTGTCGGGGTCCAAGTGAAAGAATTCTTTTTAAGTAGTGTTGTGAGAGGTGCCACAATCTTTCCATAATTCTTAACAAACTTGCTATAATAACCTGTTAGGCCCAGAAATCCTCGCAAGCTTTTGAGAGTCTTTGGGTGAGGCCAATCTTGCATAGCTTTAATCTTTTTAGGATCCACCCTGACGTCGTTCTTGCCAACAAGATGGCCCAAGTACTCGACTTATGAGGCGCCAAAAGAACATTTAGATTGTTTTAGGAAAAGTTAGTGCTGAGAGAGTAGATAGAGAACTCGGTCCACATGAGCAAGGTGGTCTGTCCAGGTTTTCTATAGATGAGGATATCATCAAACAAAACTAAGACAAAATGAGGGAGAAAGGGGCGAAATACATGATTCATGAGGCTTTGGAAGATGGAGGGGGCATTACACAAGACAAAGGGCATGACCAAAAACTCATAGTGCCCCTCATGAGTTCTAAAGGCAGTCTTAGGAATGCATGCCTCTTTCATACGGATATGGTGGTAGACAGAATGAAGATCAAGTTTAGTAAAGAATTGGGCGCCACTCAACTCATCCAAGAGGTCATCAATGACAGGAATGGGAAATTTGTCTTTAATTGTGATTTTTTTGAGGGTGCGAAAGTCAAGAAACATGCACCAAGAACCTTCTTTCTTTAGGACCATGACCATAGAAGAAGATTAGGGGCTCGTACTAGGGCGGATAACGCTTGCGTTGAGCAGTTTTTGAACCATTTTTTCAATTTCGTTTTTTTGGGAAAGGGGGTGACGATAGGGACGAATATTGGGAGGGAGGCTTCCTGGTATAAGGGGAATGGAATGACCATGAACACCACGAGAAGGCGGGAGTCCTTGGGGAGTGGAAAATACCACTTGATGTTTAGAGAGGATGGATTGGAGGTCTTGTGTTACAGAGGGTGTCTCAGTTGCCTATATGGCATGGAGTTGGAAAACAACGCCAGAATGACCTTTTTTAAGCAGCTTTTCCATGCGATGGGAACTAATGATCTCTGATGAACTGGAGGTGATGCCTTGGAACTTATATTTTTGGCCCTCCTGGCCGAATTGCATGGTTAATTCCTTGAAATCCATGAGAATGGGACCCAAATTCCTTAGCCTATCTTCACCCAACACAATGTCACAACCGCCCATGTCGATAGAAAACATATGAAATTTCAGGGGGTAGTCACCAATTTGGAGATGCACATTTTCACAATGCCCTCCACATTTCATGGAGCCGCCATTGACAATCATGATTTGTAAATTATTGACTGCATGGATATATCAATGAGTTTCTTGGGCAATGCGGTGATGAATAAAATTATGGGTTCTACCACTATCAACCAGAATGATGACCTTCCTATGATTGATGTAACCAATTAACTTGAGGGTTTGGGGAGCAGAGAAAACAGTGAGAGCATTCATGGAAATGACCGGTTCTACTTCGGGAGGGTCTGAGGGAGGGGTTATGTCCGTGGTTTTAGGTGACTCAGACACAAGGGGAGTTTCAACATCCTCTTCCAAAACATCCTCCGAGATGACCATAAAAAGATTTTGTTCCTTACACTTGTGGCCCATAAAACATTTGTCATCACAATTATAACAAAGGCCTTTGAGTTGGCATTCAACCATTTCAGCTTTGGTCAATTTTTGGATCTTTAGTGGAGCAGAGGGAGTAGTGGGATTTACTGGTTTAGTGCGAGGAATAAAGGAGGGTTTCTGGTTTTGAGAAGACACAACCTGTTGTGATTCTTTATATATTTTAGTAGCCTCCACCCAACTCTTAGGTCGAGCCATGAGGACATGGGCACGAATCTCATCCTTGAGGCCACTAATAAAACATTCTCAGAAAAAGGCATCAGACATGCCCTCTGTCCGAAAATCCAGGCACTCGAAAGAAGCTATAAAGTCTTCCACTATTCCAGATTGTTTCAACTTTGTCAAACGTCCTAAATGGTTGGTGTCAGTGTCAAAGAATTCATAAATCTCTTCCACAAAGTGTGTCCAAGCAATGCACCCTTGACAATAAGTTTTCCTCCATTGCCACCATTTCCAACGTTCTTGATCTAGATGGAGAACACCATACCGGAGTTTGGCCAAGTCATCTGTAATGCCGCATAAAGAGAAACAATGTTCCATTTGGGTTACCCAACAAGTGAGATCCGAGCCATCAAATTTGGTCACATCCACCCATAGAAGGCACAGGTCACGCTGAAAGTGATGGGGCTGAAAATTATGGGAATGAGAGGAAGTTTCAGCTTTGGTATGTGGGGGTGGGTCAGATAAAGGTTTATCTGTAGGGATATGCAGCTTGGTGCAGATCATTGAAATGACAGATTCAAGCTGGGTAGTCATGTCTTGTTTGAGTTCCTCGATTGAGGCAATGATGGAGGACTGCATGGTTGTATTGATGGCGACAACATTGGCACTAAGTTGTTTCACTTCTTGTTGGGTCTCTGTGAAATTAGATTGCAAGGTATTGAAGCGAGCTTCCAAGTCTTGGCTACGGGTATGGGCCATGATGATGAGGGAACCTAAACGGGGTGGGTGGGGTCAAAATTTTTGCTGAAAAATGATCTATATGAATGTGATAAGGGCAAAGAGATAAATATAATGGAATAGGTCTCAAATAATGGTGCAAAAATTTTCAGACTAAATCTAGTCTGAAGAATACTGTAGTGATGAAATGCCCAAATGATTAACTAGGAAGAAATGTGTAGTGATTTGGCAACCCGAAGAAAGTTGTGCGACAATAGATCTTGTTTGTTTTAATTTTTTTGTTTCCATCCCCAAGGGTTAGGTATTCAAGGGTTCTACAGAGAAGGGTTTGCCCTGTGCTATAGCTCTCTGATATACGTGCAGGGTCCAACAATAGTACTTGGCCCAATATCTCAGGGCACTAACTAAGGAGGCTAGACTGTTCCCTTAGCCATACTACCCGACTACCCAGGTACTAGAGAGTATCTTCCCGAGTTCTATTCTCGGTGGAACTATAGCAGTCAGGTGGCTGATCGGTTTATCTAAAGAGAGATTCAAGAAATCTAGGCCGATTCGTACACAGGTGCTGTTTGATGTGCTACCACTCGAAGGGGTACCAACAAGGGTTACAAGGGTGGCCAACAAATGTGTGCTTAAGAACCACTTGTATTTCCTATGTGTATGAATCCCTCAACCACAGGTTTATGCGCGTAATGACAAATATTTGTGGCTTAAAGACGCCAGAAAACGTCTCTACCCTGTAAAAAAAATTAACCCACAATTTTCTCCAAGGAAAGTGCTCTGATACCACTTGTAATATTCCAGATATAAAAAGTATGCAGAACATAAATAAAATGCTAGAAATGACAGATGAACAACAATATAACCATAATAACACCACAATAATACTGAAATGATAAAATAATAACACCAGAAAGAGAACTTCGATTACTGAGAGCAATGTTCATGGGCCTCTTCGAGGGGACAACCTCCAGTCGAGCAGAGCTCTATTACAATAATATCCAAGCTAGGGTTCTCATACCCTCGACTCCTATTTATACTAAATATGTCTATCAAGAGAACCATCTAGAGGAAGATCCTTCTAGAAGTAGAAGCTTTTATTAGGTCTTCTTACATTCGATTTATTCTACCTTATTGCAAGGCCTTATTAATATTGACCTTTATTACATCAGAATACATTTTTCTACCTACATAAGGGGTTAGGTTCCTAACAGTTATCAGTGCTCCCACTGTCAATTATAACCTTTCATACTCTGTCTTTAGTCTTGCAAGCTGTCCTGAATAGACTGTTCCTCTACATTGGGTTTGCAACTTCTACCTCTGGTTTTAAGAGAACCTTTCTCAACATCAAGGATGTTCCATCCTCTACTCCTTCTGCTTCAACATTCCTTCTCTGTGCTTCTGAAATGTGAGCTTCACCTCCTCCTTCTTTCTTTTTCTCAGGACATTCCCAAGACATGTGCCCTTTCTTTCCATAGGCATAACACCTTACTTCTCCTCCTCTGCTTCTTCCTCTTCCTCTAGAAGAACTTCTTCCATCACCCTGTCTTCCTCCAGAACTTCCTCCTCTTTCTGAGCGACTGTGCGGTTTTTCAGTCTTGTCTTTGGATTTATGTGCCTTGTCATGGGCAACTCCCTTGCCTTTGTTCAGGGCCGGGCTCCTACCTCTGTCTCATTGGCTTTGTTTTCTGGCCAACTTCTCCTCTGCCTTCCATGCAAACTGATAAGAATCCTCAATTGTCCTCACTGACATCATACTGATCTCATCCTGGATTTCACACCTCAGGCCATTTATATACATGGCAACTTTTTCTTCATATTTCTCTCTTTGTCCAGTTCTGATGTTCAACTTGTAGAACTCCTCTGTGTACTCTTTAACCGTCATACCCTTCTGTCTCAAGTTTTGTAGCTTCCTGAACAGATTGATCTGATAATGTTTGGGCATGAATTTAGCCTTCAACTTCGCTACCATTATGTCCCAATTATTTATCTTATGTTTTCCCTTGCTTCTCCTCTCAGCCTGCAGTTCATCTCACCACAGTGCTGCATGTCCTTTTAGCCTGGTGACAACATGTCTCACCCTTTTCTCCTCATCGACATATTCACAGTCAAAATATTTGTCTATGGATCTTATCCAATCCATTAGCTCTTCAGCATCCAAATTGCCTTCATACATTGGGAACTCTATCTTGGATCTAGCTCCCAATCTAACAACTGATCTCAGAAAGTGTTCTTTGACAAAATTTTCCCCTGCAGCTTCTTCGACCTCTATTTCTGCAATCTCTGCATCGTTGATGTCTCCAACATCAGGTGCCCTCCTCTGTGCTGCCTGCATTGCCTCTAATCTTGCACGAAGATCTCACATTTCTCTTTCTACAATATGATTGGATAAAGGAGTCTCCACTCATCTCCTTGGTGGAATTGTGCCGACTATCTCTCACACACAAAGTACACCTTCAAGCTCCTTTGTCTCCTCTCCTTTTCCTATTGTCTGCAAGAAACAATTCTGATATGATACCACTTGATGCAGACTCCCTTCTCTCCTAAGGGCTGCGCAACTCTCGATCAATGATCTTCAATTTCGAGATGAATTGGCTCTCTGAGACCTTAATGGTATCACTTATGAATTAACACAAGCCATTTTTGTCCTATGGTGCAAGTTCTATGGCACCCGCAACCTCTTTCTTCACCCTGCTGAACTCACAAGTTTCAGGTGTAAGCTCCTCTCTTGTTATCCCCTTCTCGCATGTGACCTCGGGCTATGTCCTTGCATAAACGCATGATTTCAAGTGCGCCCAAGAGTGGTTTGGGATCAACCCACTTTTCTCCCCACAATTTACCCCCAATTGCCATGTACCCCTTTGCCGAAACCGTGGTTCCGATTGCATCTCGCCCTCGAAATTTTAACGTATGAGCACTTTCTGGCCCCGCAATCAAGCGTGACCGTCGATCTTACGATATTGATGGTGCTTCTGAAATGATGGTTCAGATATTCCCCTTTCAAACCTTTGAATCAGATCCGACCTCTTTCAAATCAACGGACGAGATCGATTTCTCCTTTCGGGCTTTGGGAGTTTCAATTCTCAAACCTGGTTTTCTCTGCAATGCTTCCAGCTGGAGCTCGCAATCTATTGACGCGTGTCTCCCGAAGCCCGAAGACCCAAATAAATCGTATCCATAGATCTATGAGAGACACATGTCAATAGATCACGAGCTCTGGGTGGAAGCATTGCAGAGAAAACAAGGTTTGAGAATTGGAACTCCCGAAGCCCGAAAGGCGAAATCGATCTCGTTCGTTGATTTGAAAGAGGTTAGATCTGATTCACAGGTTTGAAAGGGGCAGATCTGAACCGTCAGTTCAGAAGCACCGTCAATATCGTAAGACCGACAGTCTCACTTGATTGCGAGGCCAGAAAGTGCTCGGACGTTAAAATTTTGAGGGCAGGCCGCAATTGGAACCACGGTATCGGCAAAGGGGTACGTGGCAGCTAGGGGTAAATTGTGGGGAGAAAAGTGGGTTGATTCCAAACCACTCTTGGGCGCACCTGCAATCGTGAATTTACACAAGGACATAGCCCAAGGTCACATGCGGGAAGGGGCTAACGAGAGAGGAGCTTACACCTGAAACCTGTGAGTTCAACAGCGTGAAGAAAGAGGTCGCGGGTTCCATAGAACTTGCATCAGAGGACAAAAAGGGTCTGTGTTAATTCGTAAGTGAGACCATTATGGTCTCAGAGAGCCAATTCGGCTTGGAATTGAAGATCCTTGACCGGGAGGTCACGCAACCCTTAGGAGTGTTGAGATTTGGGTAGCTTGGGAAGTGGTCCCCATGTGCTTATGAGTCTCTAAGCACAAAGGGGGAAGACTATTACCCTTGTACTTTACTTTATGATTCTAATTTCACTTTGACTTAGGAGATTTAAG
>ML852995.1:3432-29948 GCA_009831015.1 Picea engelmannii | reverse complement strand
TATCCATAGTATTTCACACAGGCAAGTGTATCTACGAAATTTTATATTGAGTCGGAAGCTTTCCCGCATGGATGCCTCGAAAAATTCCCATTCACGATAAGGTTCTCTATGTGCGAACCACCATTGCATAGGAATTTCTATGAGCACTATGTCAAGTGCGCGAGCCTTTTGATGTTCAAGAATGTGTTGAATCCATGCAATAAATGTGTCCAACGGTTTCGATCCATCGTATTGATAAGATCCAAATTCTTCCTAGCGCACTTCTACGAAGATATGCATGCACCTCCAATACATCCAACTTAGTTTCCATGCTCCCTACTCTCACCTATTTCCATGGATACTCACCTTTCCAGCAACATAAAGCATGAGACTACTATCTCTATCTTGTGTTACTAGAAAAGAAAGACAAGCAACGACTGATGCTCTCTCTTGATGAAGACTAACTTATTTTCAGGGGTCGGTGTTTGATGGTGTGCTTTAAATAGATCCCTTATTCACCTCCATAGACACCATCAAAGGTAACATGTCGAGCATGAAACTCTATTATTGTTGAATATAGTTTTCTTAATGTATACTTGTGTGTTCTTGAATGAAAGGAATAATAAAGTTGCAGTAGTTTTGATCTATCATGTGTCACTCATGTGTTACTTGAATATGTGTGTGTATTTTTTACATATTGATAATAGTAAAGTGTTATTAATGGATTTCATGAATTCCATCTCAGATGGATACATGTGTATTTAATCCTTCATCCCCGTCACAAGAACAAATGGTCTCTATGATCCTCACTACGTCTTGGGTGAGACCTTCTTCGGCCTTGGATGAAGATTTATATGTTGATGCTTTGGGGTTTTTGTTAGTTGAATCTAGACAAACCCTGGGTATAAACTCCCCGACATTAATAAGGACATGTGAAAGCGTTAAATGACACCAAAAAATGGTTTTATTGTCGGGACTGAAAGTCTTGTAGGGAATGATGAAGGCAAGAGATGAGGTGGTATCTGTCTCTGGAGGAAATTCAAGACTGGATAATTGCAAAGGAGCTTGAGTTTGTTGTGCGAGAAACTAAGGGTATGAGAGTGAATGTGGAGAGATGGAAAGATAAATATATTTATACTGATATGCATGAGACATTTTTTTTGAATTCCCCTGTTTGTTGTATGAATAGCTAAAAAGGAAAAATTCTACCAATTCTACCATGTGGAATGTTGGTTGTGGAGCTTGATTATCTACCAGATTAAGAGGTCTTTGTTTTCATCCTCGTTTATACCCCATGAATAATTTACACCCTAGAATAATGTACACTCTTCCATGCGGGGGAGTGCAGAGGGGGGTTACCCCCTCTGCGGGGTTCGAGGGGGCTATCCCCCTGGTTGGGGGGTCCAGGGGCAAGCGGCCCCCCGAAGGAAAATTTTCCTTGGAAATCTATATTGTAATTTCGTTGTAAATATGGCCCATTCATTATAAGGTCACAAATCTAATGGTAGAATTTATGTTAGGGTTTCTTTTCCTAGAAGGCAACCCTCTTTTATGAGGGAAATGTATTATAGCTATGTATTATGGTGAATATTGTATTCTGAGAGAAGAGACTGTGAGAGAAAGAAGAGAAAGTTACAGTGGGTGTGATGTAGGTTGTATCCCTTCATTTGCTGGATAATAATAAAGGAAGGACCTGGAAATATCTTGGTGGACGTAGCCCACACTGGGTGAACCACATATATATGTGTCTCTATTGTATTGTGTATCTTCTGTGTTTTATTTCCACATTTTTTTTATTTTATTGCTCCGCGATCCTGTTTTTCTAGCAACTAGTATCAGAGGAAAAGGTAACTCGCAGGAAAAGAGGGTTCCTGGTTCGAGTGGGAGCAATGTCGGAAGATGGAAAGTTTAGGGTCGGAAAATTTAATGGACAAAACTACTAGTTATGGAAGATGCATATGGAATATTATTTATATCAGAAGGATCTATTCCTACCATTAGGCAGAATAGTAAAGAATCCAATGACTATGAAGGATGAAGAATGGGAGATTCTTGACAGGAAGGCTCTAGGAATGATACGGCTGAGTCTGGCAGCGTCAGTGGTTTTCCATATTTCGAAATAAAAGACAATGAAGGGTTTGATGGACACATTGGCTAAATTGTATGAAAAACCCTCGACCTCCAATAAGGTATTTCTAATGAAGAGATTATTTAATATAAAGATGTCAGAAGGTGGGTTTGTTGCAGATCATTTAAATGAATTTAATACGGTTACTAATCAACTAAGTTATGTAAAATTGGACTTTGATGATGAGGTTAGGGGTCTTCTAATCTTGTGCTCATTTCTAGAAAGTTGGAATGACTTGGTCATGGTTGTAAGTAACTCTGTCTCTGGTTCAAATACTTTAAAATTTGATGATGTTGTTGGTGTTATGCTTAGTGAGGAAATGTGACGGAAAATAACATGTGAGACATTAGGTAATGCGTTGAACATGGAGAGCAGGGGAAGACAAAAGGATAGAGGAAAGGGCTCAGGGAACCGCGAGAATTATAGGAAGGGAAAATCCAAATCCAAACTTGGAAAGATAGAGTGATGGAATTGTGGGAATAAAGGACATCTGAAGAAAGAATGCAGAGCTCCAAAGAAACAAAGAGATGGACAACAAGAGACAAATCAGGAAGCAAATGTAACAGGTGATGTGTTACAAGATGCTTTGATTCTTTTTGTAGATAATATTTTTGAGTCTTGGGTGGTAGATTCAAGGGCTTCATTTCAAGCCACACCCCATAGGAAACATTTTATAGATTATGTTAAAGGTGATTTTGGACAAGTTCATTTGGGTGATGATGCACCATGCAAAATTGTTGGAATGGGAAAGGTAAAAATAAAGAAAAGAAATGAAAACCAATGGTTGTTGAAAGAGGTAAGACATGTTCCATATCTAAGGAAAAATCTAATTTCAACAAGACAGTTGGCAAGTGAAGATTGTATATCCATATTTAAAGATAAGAAGTGGAAGGTCATCAAAGGATCATTGGTGGTAGAAAAAGGAGAGAAGGTAGGTACATTGTATTTATGTACTAGTAGTATTGACTCTTTTATCTCTTGAGCTTCTACAAGAGTGGATACAACACTGTGGCATCATAGGCTTGGACACATGAGTGAGAAGGGGATGTAGATACTTCACAAAATAAATTTGTTTCCATATCTTAAACAAATTGATTTGGACTTCTGTGAGCATTGTGTTTATGGAAAACAAAAGAGAGTTGGATTTCTCAAAGTCGGAAAAGAAAAGAAGAGTGAAAGGTTAGAGCTTGTGCATACAGATGTATGGGGACAAACTCATGTATCATATCTTGGTGGCTCTCATTACTATGTTACTTTTATTGATGATGCAACTAGAAAAACTTGGGTTTATTGCATTCGACAAAAATCTGATGTTTTGATACTTTTAAGAAATGGAAAGATTTGGTTGAGAATGAGACAGGAAAAAAGTTGAAGTGTCTTAGATCAGATAATGGAGGTGAATATTGTAGCAAGGATTTTGATGATTACTGTTCATACCATGGGAGTCGTAGAGAGAAGACAGTTCCAAGAACACCACAAGAAAATGGTGTGTCAGAAAGGATGAACAGGACAATCATGGAGCGTGCAAGGAGTATGAGATTGCATGATGGTTTTCCCTTACAGTTATGGGAAGATGGTGTAGATACTGTTGTTTACTTAATAAACATAGGACCTTCAAGCTCTTTGGATGGTAGAATTCCAGAGGAGTAATGGACAAAAAAAAATGGTAAACTATTCTTTTTTGAAGACTTTCGGTTGTGAAGCATTTGTCCATATTGATAAAGAAAATAGAACAAAGCTTGAGGAAAAATCCAAGAAGTGCACCTTTATTGGATATGGTGTTAATGATTTTGGTTATTTCTTATGGGATTATGAAAATAACAAAATCATTAGGAGTAGATATGTCATATTCAATGAGAAGGTCATGTACAAAGATCAGTTGCATGGAAAGAAACAGGAAAAAGAAAAACCAGAATACATAGTGCTTGATGAGATCACTGGAAAAGAAAATCCAAAGGAACCAGAAAATAAAAATGTACAACAACATGAGCAAAAGGTACCTCAAACTCCTGCAAGTGTAGTTAGAAGATCTACCATGTTAAGTATACCCCTTGAACGATACTCTCCTTCATTGCATTATTTATTGTTGACTGATTCTGGTGAACTAGAATGTTATGAAGAGGCAATGCAGGTAGACACGAAAAAGAAGTGGGAGAAAGGAATGAAGGAGGAAATGGATTCCTTGGTAAATAACTAGACTTGGGACTTGGTTCAGTTGCCTACAGGAAAAAGAGAATTGTAGAATAAATGGGTTTACAAGTTGAAGGAAGAATATGGAGGATAAAAGCAGTACAAAGCTAGACTTGTTGTAAAGGGGTTTGCACAAAAGAAAGGTATAGATTTTGATGAAATATTTTCTCCTTTTGTTAAAACGACTTCAATTAGGACTATTTTGAGTTTCGGGGCAGTAGAAGATTTGCATCTTGAATAGTTAGATGTAAAAACAAATTTTCTCCATGGGGATTTGGAGGAAGAGATTTACATGCAACAACCACAATGGTATGAGGTCAAAGGGAAGGAGAATTTTGTATGCAGGTTGAAGAAGAGTTTGTATGGCCTAAAGAAAGCTCCAAGGAAGTGGTATTTGAAGTTTGATAGGTTTATGGAATAACAAGGTTATAGTAGATGTCATTCTGATCATTGTGTTTATTTTAAAAAGATAGAAAATCGAAGCTATATTATCTTGCTATTATATGTAGATGGCATGCTTGTTGCAGGGTCTAATATGCAGGATATAAATGTGCTCAAGAAGAAATTAGATAATTAATTTGCAATGAAGGATTTGGGTGCTGCAAAGAAAATCCTTGGTATGTGAATAACAAGAGACATGAAAAATCACAAATTGACATTGTCTCAGGGTGAGTACATAGACAAGGTGTTGGAAAAGTTTAGAATGCGAAACAAAAAACCAGTTAGTACACCTTTGGCTAGCCATTTCCAATTAACTAAGGAAATGTGTCCCAAGACACAGGAGGAGATAGAATGCATGTCCAGGGTCCCTTATTCATCAACAGTTGGAAACTTGATGTATGCGATGGTTTGTACAAGACCATATATTGCACATGCAGTGGGAGTTGTGAGAAGGTATATGAACAATCTAGGTAAAGAACATTGGGAGGCAGTAAAGTGGATTCTAAGGTATTTGAGAGATATTGCTACTCATCCATTATGTTTTGGAGGTTCAGACATTGTTCTACAGGGATATGTTGATTTAGATATGGCAGGTGATAAAGATAGCAGGAGGAGCACCAAAGGGTATGTTTTTACTATAGGTGGAACAACAGTAAGTTGGATTTCAAAACTGCAAAAGGTTGTTTCACTTTCAACAACAGAGGCAAAGTATGTTACTGCTACAAAGGCTAGTAAATAAATGATTTGGTTACAGAGGTTTATGGAGGAATTGGGAAAGAAGCAGGAGAATAGCAGGTTGTACTGTGACAGTGAGAGTGTCATTCATCTTGCAAAGAACTCAACCTTCCATTAGAATACTAAGCATATACAACTGAGGTACCATTTCATACGATCCGTCTTGGAAGATGGACATTTGAATTTGGAAAAGATACACACTAGCCAAAATTCTGCAGACATCTTAACAAAGGGAGTAACCAGGGAGAAACTAAGTTCTTGATCAATTTTAGTTGGTCTTCAAGCATGAAGGTGAAGATGAGAAATTTTCCAGGTCCAAGAAGGTTCATAGTCCAACAGATACAACAACAGTGGAGTTGTTGAGATCAGTCTCCAAGTGGGATATTGTTGGTTGTGGAGCCTGATTATCTTCCAGTTTCAGAGGTCTTTGTTTTCAGCTGTGTTTATACCCCATGAATACTTTACACCCCATAAGAATGTACAATATTCGACGCGGGGGAGTTCAGATGGGGGTTACTCCATTTGCGGGGTCCGGGGGCAAGTGGGCCCCTGGAGGAATAATTGCCTTGTAAATGTATATTGTAATTTCATTGTAAATCTGGACCGTTCATTATAAGGTCGCAGATCTAACGGTAGAAGTTATGTTAGGGTTTATTTCCCTAGAAGGAAACTCTCTTTTATGAGGGAAATGTATTGCAGCTATGTATTGTTGTGAATATTGTATTTTGAGAGAGGAGACTGTGAGAGAAAGAAGAGGAAGTTACAACGGGTGTGTTGTAGGTTGTATCCCTTCATTTGATGGATAATAATAAAGGAAGGACCTAGAAATTTCTCTGGTGGACGTAGCCCACACTGGGTGAACCACGTATATTTGTGTCTCTATTGTATTGTGCATCTTCTGTGTTTTATTTCCACATTTGTTTTATTTTATTGATCCACGATCTTGTTTTTCTAACATGGAATTTAGAAACAATGGTTTAAGATCAAGCCATGCTTAATAGATTGGAGGTGTTGGACAATAAGTGGACTCATACCATTGAATTCTGGTTTCTCATGTAAACGAGGGAGATATTATTGAATTTTCTATAGATTACACTGATTCATTCAGCGAGGCTGAAAGAAATTTTGCAAAAGGTTCGAGGAAAATAATGCTACAAGATATTCCACTTTGGATAAAGATGTTTTTCATGGAGAAAGGGTTGATTCACATGGATCCCAATATAATAGTTGAGTAAACTCCCCTAGTTAAGAGGGGGTTGCAAGAATGAGGGAAAATGAGAGAGGAAATGGATCCGTTGAAGAGGATCCATAAATTGTTGAGATGAGGTGAGGATTGGGATAGAACTAGAGGAGTAGAGAAGAGAGAGATTCGAGAGATACACAATAAGAGTTGATTTAAGAAGGAAAGTGAAGTAGAGAGGTGAAAAAAAGAGAGCAAGGGGGTGCACGATGAAGGGTCAGGACCGTGATGAAGAGAAATGATACTGCACCAGGTGGAAGTGCGGAAGAATGTGTTGTGCTAGAGTGTAGCACATACAAATATAGGCCCGTGAAGAGGCACAATGTCGACAATAGGGTGTTCAATTTCCTAATACGGGTGGGATTCTTTTTGTAATTAGGATCTTGTAGTGGTATGACTACATAATTCTTGATCAAATTGAATGCATAGTTGGGCTTGTTTGTGGGCAATATCTTGGTGGAATTCCCCCATTTTGTGCATCATAGTAGAGATAAAGATTTGGATTTCAAAAGTAGGGACTTGTGATAGGTTAAGTTCTATTATGGCCAAGGATGAGGGGATGAAAGTGAGGGGGTCGACACTTAGCACTTTGCGTTGACTAGTTCTAGGAGCATTGATGTCTTTCTTTGTTGGGGGTTGATATTCTGGTATGGAGGGCAAAGCCAATTTCTAGTCAAGAATATCCACCTGTCGCATTATGTTGTTTTGAAAGAACTGTTTTCTAGCCAACTACGCACAAATTTCCTTCATCAACTTTGCTACTTGTCGGCTTTGAGTGGGGAAAACCACCTTTGTTTTCTTTTGGGACATCATTCACCAGTGTTTTCTAGGACTAGACTGGATTTTGGATTGGATGAAGGGAAGGGTAACCTCTTCTTCAACAAGGGTGTCCCGTGGTGGAGAAGAGTGATCTATTTCCGAGCCAGATTCAATTTCAATATGAGTTGCAACCTAAGTTTTGGTCGCTCTCTTTCACTTTTTTGCGGTTGCAGAATTGTCATTAGATCAACTAGTGCACAATGTTGACAGTTAAAAATGCAACAATGATATGCTCACAAATGATTTCCAATCTCTATTAATTATTTATATTAATAATAAACTAGTAGGCAGGACCCCCTTGTACACTTGTGGCGCTATGATGGATATTTTGCGCTTATATTTTGTTTTCTATTGTGATGGTACCAACACAGTCTTCTACAATTCGTCGTTTTGAATAATGGTTAAAATGTTGTGGTGACATAAGATTATTGGTTGAATGATACATAGCACTGATAGTTTTGATAACCACTCACAAATTATATTAAGGCTTCCCTATGGATGAAAGGATCATTATCAATTTTGTTTTGATATTGCGATTTAATATGGAATCAATTGGTTTAATATGATCTTATTAAAAGGGATAATATTGGGGATCTTTTAAATTAAAGGACTATATGCAAACTCTAATATGGTATTATTGTGACAAATAAGGGTGTACAAACCCTTCCTTCAATAGTTATGCACCTCATTGGATGTTATATGTTGAATTCACATGGGTTAATGTTATAGCACCTTGTTATTTTTAAAAGGTTTGACATTACCAAAGGTGGCACACTATGAAATTGGGATATGTCAATGGTTATGTGGTTGATTTAATGCTTAGTGTTATGGTGAATTGGTTGGCTCATACGTTGAATTGAATGAGGTTGGAGGGATAAGTGACGTGCATTTACTGCACGTCACTCAAACAACCCTCGAGGCACGTCACCCTAGTCATACTTGCATTTTGGTTTTTTGGCTTTGGTGGTTGTTGATGCTCCACATTTTTTGGTTGGGAAGGATGCATACAATCTAACTCTCTTCCTCGTGCGATATTTTCAAGGTATGGTTCCTCACTCCTCCATCCATGAAGGCTTTTCTTCCCTTCGAATCAATTTTTGGCTCAGGATTGCTCACAGTCTGTGTGTTTCTTAAGATATTATTGGATGTTTGAGTTGTGTAATTGGTATTGTGTCCATGGATTCTTCTGGTGATTATTCTGGATTGTTTTTTTTTTTTTAAAGGGAATGGTTATGCTCTCCTTGCTATGGATAATATTTGTATGAGTTTATTAATGAAATGAAACTGAAGCATGTTCGATTGGATTAGGTTTTGGGTCTGGTTCTTTGTGGAAATTAATTATTATGTTTGACAAGCTTTGAGATTTGCGCATGGGTGTTACAACTAGTCTCTGTGTTTAATATTTTCCACTCCATTTTTGTCTCCCTGGTTGATATTTTTCGATACCCTGGGTTGCAATGTGAACTGTTGAAGCTTTAAAGTTTTTTTCCTTGGCTTGGCAAGACCCCAAGCTATTAGCTATCATATAATTTCTCTCGATTGACAATGTTTCTTGGAAAATGGCACAGTTGGGTTTGACATCACCCATAAGTTAAATGGAAGCATTATATATTCTTTTGGTTGGGCATGGGTTGTTCTTGGACACTCACATTACTGTGTTGTTTAAGATTTTACCTATTTTCGTTCCCTGTGGAGGTTGTTGACTGTGATTTTGGTAACCCTCACTCTCAAGACTATTTTTACATGTTATATGTGTGGTAAATTTTGAAGGGCACAAGATGTCTGTGTTTTTTGAGGACTTATTCCTTTGATTGAGCCATCTATTCTTACTCCCATTTGTTGTGTTAAAACCTAAATACGATCTTGATATTGTTTCAATCCAGTCAAGGGTAATTAAGCACTATGTGTGCTTGGTCGATTGAGCACGATTTGGTTCTTTCCTTTGTTTAGCAATTTTGAAGAGGTTTGTACATGTTGTTTTATATGAAGCGTGGACTCAGAGTTTCATGCTATTTTTGAATTCTATTCGAATCAATTCTTATGCTGATTATATGTGAATGAGACCTGTGTGTGAAAGGATTGGGGTCTGATTAAGAATTTTTTCCCAGTTGATTATGTTGAACAATGTTTGAATAATGGAAAAATGGTGGTTAATACTGTGCATATTCTTATTTGATTTTAAAAATAAATATTGGATATAAATGTTTGGAATCACTGTGCGTTTTCTATTAGTTTTAAAAGAAAAGGAGAATTAGCATTGGAGTTATATATGGTCGTGGATCAAAGGATTATTATGTTCACCATATCGATTGCAATACTGTTGATAGGACTACTATACAAATATTATATAGATGCCAAGGCTACTACTGTAATTGAGTATTTCTGGGCATATGAATTGTTGTTTTTTTGGAAACCAACAAGCAATCTGTAAAGGAAGTAACAATTTAGATAGTGGTTTTGAAAAGTGATACTAATTAAAGTGTGGAGGTCTGAACATAGATATGTTTGATTGTTTGATTTGATTTATTTTTATATGAACAATATCCATATTATGTCCCTTTCATGCTACCACTTTTCTCTCATTATATCCCCCTCATAATCCCAATATCATTATGACATCCCTGTTCTATAAAATAAATTAAAAGGGTTTGTGTAACAACGACAAAAGATATGACACAACAATGGTTGGAAACTGATATTTTGGTATATTTTACATAGTCAAATTATTTGATTGATTGTTGAGCAGTAATAGCATAATTATCCCCTCTCATTATACCACCTTTCACTCATTACACTCCCTCCATATGTCCCATGAACCTTGTCAGCCCTTGCTCACTTGGCAATTATTAAATAGTTTTTTTATGGATGGATTTGGATATATCTCGTGTCAATTTCTGAGCCAATTATTGATTCATGCAAGAAGAATGTCATGTATGGTTTATTAAGGGCTTAGTTACTTACAAATTGCTACTACGGGATGAGTTTCTTTAATAGGAGAAACCATTGCATAAATAATAGAGGAAGAGGAAACTAGAATAGAGGGTCAAGAAGGCCTAGATTCTCCATTCATTTTGATGTCGATTCCCAGGAATTGAACCAACTATTCCAAGTTAGGTTCTTTAACTATATTGGGCAAGTAATAGTACAACCTCGACTAGAGAGACCTCCCTTCCAGCCTCAGAACATCCATGGTATTCCTATGCTTCCTCATGTGTCCATGCAACCAGAATTCCTTGCAAATGATGGATGTAAAGAGATTGTC
Source organism: Picea engelmannii (assembly GCA_009831015.1). Taxonomy (NCBI): domain Eukaryota; kingdom Viridiplantae; phylum Streptophyta; class Pinopsida; order Pinales; family Pinaceae; genus Picea; species Picea engelmannii. The sequence continues at coordinate 19,154 of ML852995.1, read as the reverse complement.
AATACAACTGTCTCTCACCATCGTGGCTGGCCCAATTTGTCATTACGTCCTCCACCACCTGTAAATCCTAATGTTTATATTTCCCCTGTGCATTCACCTGTTCAATCCTCACATGATAGTAAAATGATCAAAATTGATGTTCCCCATGTGCAAGATAAAGACAAAACTTATGCCTCACCTTCCTCTCCTTCAAATAACTCTTCAAAATCCGTGTCCTCATGCATGTATCTGAAGGATGATTGTTCTCATGTAATTATCAAAATACAACCTCAAGGTTCAAATAAACCTCAGGCTACTTCCAGAAAATCAAAAGGGGGCAATAGTGATAAAAGAAAGATTGCCTCTCAGAGTTGCAAGTATGGATTTTAATTTATGTGCTTTTATGATTGAGTTGATGAAGACAGTGGTCTGCAAAAAGTTTAGACAACAAGATCTTTTTTGGATAATATGGATTATGTGAATATTTATATATTTTTGGATATGGTTTAAATTATTTCTAATATTTAAAGATTCAATTTTGAAGGTATCTAAGGGAGTTACAAGGGTGGCATGTGTTGAATGATTATCCATTTGTGTTTTATTTTATAATTTGAAAAGAATAAAAGAAGGGAGTCACAAGGGGTCCCACCTACCTAGTTATTATTAATTAAAGACCCTTAATTATTATTATTATTATTATTTTTCCTAAACTAAATTAGTTAAGTCAAACTAACTTAACTAAACAAAGTAGTTGAACTACCTCAACTTATTTGGAAGGCGTAAAAGCTAAATGAGAAGAAGAAACAAGAGGATAATAGAAGGTGAAAGCAATACTAAGGCTTGCTCTTTTGATTTCATGAGATAGTTCAATTTTCATTCATTCTTGAGTTTATTCAAAGCCTAATTCTCTTTTTGACAGCAGTGTACTATTGTAGATAGTAAGATTCAAAACTGAACCAAATAATTTAGATGCTTGTTTTAGAGGTGTTGATCCATCCTTGATAGTTTGTGTATTCTTGTTTGTTTATGGATTGAGTTTTATCGTTGATAAAGAATATTTTGCGGAGTCAAATTGGCAGCAGTCTGTGGCAAGATGATCCAGATTATAAATTTCAGTTTTTACTTCTTGTCAGAGTCCTTTTGTATGGTGTTCATCGGGGATCTCTAGATTAGACTTTGGTCCATGCCCTCACAGGGGTTTTGTAAAGATTTTTTTTTTTGATATCTCAGAATGAAATAAAGAAGATTGCTATTCTGTCTCATTTGTGTGTATTTGTGACTTGGTTACTTTTTCTTTTTGATCTCCATATTTAATTTCTATTATCTATATATTTTTCAGAAACTTATATATAAAAAATATGTTATTTTGCAACATTCTTTTCATTAATAAATCATCCTAAACCCTTGTAATTAATACTTGTGGATTGGGAAAACATTTTTGATTCTATAAAACATAGGGTGATATTCCCGACTATCTTTTCCTAGCCAGGCAAGATTCAAAAATGATTGAGTAAGATAATTCATATTTTTTCCTCAACATTTATTTGGCGACCATACTGGGAAGATCTTCCATATCTCTCTGGTTGATTGTATTCATGATTATCATTGAATATTTTTATATTTCTGCTTTTGATTCTTTGACTATTTTCTTTTCTTCATGACAATACCTTTTACAAGGCAACCCAATATTGAGCCCGGTTTTAAGGACCAAACCAATATTTATTTAACTTTATTCAATACCATCTTAGAAGCTGCTAACACCCAGGCTGAGCTTGAATGCTCGTGGGAAGTAATTGAACAAGACATAAGTGTTCGAGAATGTTGTGAGGCCAGGAAAAGGCAACCTAGGAATCAACTATAGCTTTCTTTTTCCTAAAAGTTTTTATCTTCTTTTTGTGTCCTTAAACCCTCACATCTCTAGGAGAAGAAGAGGTTTATCTCCTGAAATCACCCCTATCACTGAAATAGGAAGAATACATGTTGTTTTTCAACCCAACAAGGTACTCTAAGGAGAAATTTGTCTGATCCAGCTAGTTCCTCTTTCTCTCCCTTACCCATAATTCACAAAATGGCATATGTGGGTGGCTCTGGTGGCACTGGAGGTGATTCTTTATCTACACCTTCAATCTAATCAGTGATTGGTAGCTTGTATAACCATCAAGTCCCTATCCAATCTACTACCAACCCCACCAAGTACATAAATAAGTATGGACTTTTTCAATTCAAAAAAGATGCTACTACTACTTTGTGGCATGTATCCTCTCCTATGAACCTAGCACCTACTAATCGTCCACTTCCAAAATTCAAAGAGAATCTCCCTAGGTTTTCATGGAATAATAGTCACTAAAAATGAACACTTGGTGGAATTCTCCAATTCCTGTCACAATATAGGAGTTAATGACAATGATACTTGTATGCACTTATTTGTTAACTCCCTTGAAGGGAAAGCAACGACATGTTTCTTTGATCTCCCTCTCAAGATTATTTCCACTTGGGAAGAGTTAGTTTAATGGTTCAAATATACTTATGGGCAGTCTAAAATCCCAACTGAACAATTACGATAATACAATAACATTGCGTACAAAGATAGTGAGACTATCAAGTCTTTCAACTTACATTTCACCAAGTTATATGACTAGATTACCGAAATATTCTCCCTCATAACCAAGCCTCTTTTATGCATTACTATAATTCTCTACCTTCCCCTTATCGTCATATGCTTGAAGAAAACTCTATTGAAAATCTTGGTTCCGCTCTACATACTTGTCTAGAGTATGGAGAACAACTAGAAATAACAGGTCTTCCCAAGGGAGACACAATTAAACAAATAGACATGTATGCTCTCTTACAGCTTGTGCATGATATGAATAACCAAATGATAGCATATGAGCGAAAGGGAAATTTCCCTTCACTTACTCCTGGGGCCTCATCTTCTTCTTCACCATCTTTTAGGAATCCCAATGAAAACAAATTTCAGCCCAAATCCATCATGCATCGCATTTGGTGTAACGTTTGTGAGGAACATCACAAGGAAAGTACTTGTGAGGTAAATAAGAGTGCCAGAGATAAAATCTTTGGCAAAAGGCCTGAAACTACCATTGTTGTTCTAGATTTCACAGAACTAGAGGATGTCATGATCATAAACACTAGGAATAAATGCTATGCTTCAAAAGGAAAATATGACCCCCCTCGTACTTCATCTAGCCCAAGCTCAACTTTGAAAGATGCTATTGAATAAGATACCAAGACTCTTGATAGTCAAGGAACTCCCTCCCCTATTCCCTCCTCCAAATACAACATTCTCAACCAATTGGATAATATCAAGGCCGATGGTACTCTTCTGGACATGGTTGGGGCACCTGAGCAACAAAAACATCTAAAAAATTTCATGGAAGGAAAAACTTCCACCATATCCAATCTCTCTGAAGAGGTAAAACAAGAGGATTCTAGTGTAAATAAAGTAGGTGTAAATAACTTTAGAAACTCTATAAAAGATCCCCCATTTTTAATTTTTGTAAATATTATGGAAAAAATAGCCCATTGTTGTCTAATTGATGACGGTTTGGGCCCAAGCATGCTCTCTTATAATAGTTTACAACAATCGACCATAGGTGAAATCAAATACGTGACTTTGGTTCTATGAATGCATCCTGAAATAAGGACAACCCTTAGTATTCAGGTAATTGACATGCCAATGAGTAATTATTCAATCATCTTAGGAAGAGACCGGAAAGCTTTGACAGGTGGATATCTCTCACTTGATGGGACACACTTATCCATTCCTCAGAATGGGAATAACATCATATTCCTAAGGGAGGGAATAATTTCACTGTATATATAAAGCATCCCACAACCTAATGTAAATTATGTCGAGGAATACCTAGGAGTGTACTCCATATTTTCCGATGAGGATAACACTACCTTGGAAAAAAATGACCTAGAGGATGGGATGTGGCATATGCACTTTGATGGTTCATGCTCCAACGAAGGTAATGGAGCTGGAATTATTTTGTACTCACCTGTAGGTAGAATTCATAACTTTTCCTATAGGTTAGATTTTTCTTTCACAAACAACGTCACCGAATTTAGGTTGTGGTTGTTGATTTTTCATAAGCATTAGGTTAATCATGTAGTTCATTTCAATTTCATCATGTCTTAACCATAAACAAGAATGTTGCAACAACCAATATCACAAGAAGAAACACCATGCACAAGAACACAAGAAGTATCCTAGGAAACCCTTCTCAACAAGGGAAGAAAACCCAGCCAAATCCTTTGCTATATTCTTCAAGAGAACGATCTTTCACCACCAAGAATGACTTAGCACAAAAGAGGGTGCTTAATCCCTAGAAACCCTAGAGCCCAAGGGAGGTGTTCACCTTTAGTCAAAGATAAGTACTTGCTGAAATTTCCAAAACACACAAGAAGGATATGATTCTACAATGGGGAATCATCTCCTACTTATATTAGACTTTGACCAATTAACAAAAGCATCTATTGGCACAATAGGGATGACCTATCTAAGTCAAATATACTTATTATTATATTTATTATTTAATATACTTAATATTAATATTAATATTAATTATCTTTTACATTTATTATTAATCACATTAAGGTCGAGCCGAACTGTACCATTTACATAACAATTAGGGTTACATGTAGGTCTCACTCTTGAACAATATATATAGCAAAGTATTTGATACACCCACTAGTTCTCATCCACTAGAGGCACATCCATAGGGATTTCATAGATCTGATTCATGACATTACACAGATGAACCAGGTCTTCACACGTTCACATGTGATCGTCCACAGGCATGTCCAATATACAGATCTACTTTCCCACTACCACCGACAGGAGAATCATCTGGATTCATCTCGTCAACTTTGCTGCTCAAAGGAGTCCATCACATCATCTTAATTTATGTTCACATGATGATGTGCCTAACACTTTTGGGATTTCTCACATTCACCTTGTGCTCAGCCACAGACACATCCTAACTCAACAGATTGCTTTTCCACCGGATAATCATCTGGAGTTCTTCTCACTCACATCATGGAGGAGGTCATCTCTAAGTTCCTATCTCTCTCCTAGGTTGGAACCATGAACCCTTCTTAGGGGATTTTTCTCAGGTTTGTAAGCTAAGATAAAGACTTCCATAGTTGCTATGTTCCACATCTAACAGGTTTGTAAGCTAGAGGATGTCTCCCATAGCTGCATTCATCAACACTCCCTGTCATCTAGGGAGGCATTCTTTATTATTCCAAGTCTCACACAGATGCATTTTGAATTTTGTCTTGGCTGGAGTTATCGACACTCCCTCTCAACTAGGGATCCATTCTTCACGAAGTTAATTTGGTGAAGATATCTGCAATCTTATCATGTGTAGGAAGGTATTGCATGTGTACAATTTTCCTCTGCATCATATCTATGAAATAAGGATGTTTCATCTCATTGTATTTCGATCCATCAAGAAACACTGGGTTCTCAAGGAGATTTTACTCATGACTTTTGGTCATCATCATAGGATCCATATCATGGTCAAGTAAATATGTAAAAAGATTGTGAGGCCACATTGCTTCGCACACTCGATGCTTATATACTTTGCCTCTGTGTTACTCAAGGCCACAGAGTTTTGTTTTTCTGTTGTATCAAGAAACCATGGAAAACTTCAAGGTAGAACATCAACTGGATGTGTTCTTTTGGTCCAATGTACTTTCTTCTCAATCTAAATTGGTCTATCCTGCATACTTAGTTTCACACTAGAGGCATATCTCAAGCCATATCCAATTGGGCCTTGTATATATCTCAATACATGTTTTGTTGTTGTCTTAGTGAGTCTGTCTTGGTTGACTCATGAAATGACTAGACACATTAACTACATGGTATGAATCCAGTCTGGTGTTAACCAAATACATTAGTGATCCAATCAGTTGTGGATCAGTCTCATCTGAATCATCATCAATCTTCTTCTTTAAATCCATCATGGTGGATTTTTCATTCTGTCATACTGAACTTCTTTAATATTTTCACTGTATATTTTGCTTGACTCGGGAAAATCTTATCGGTCCTCTGTCATACTTCTTGTCCCAAGAAGTAGTGCATCATACTCAGATTCTTCATCTCAATTTCAAAATTCAAGGATTACTTGTATCCAACAACAACGCTTTCTGAATAATTCATCAAGATCAAGTTCTCATCACCAACACTGTATAGGTTTGTATCAACAATAATCTTGCTAAAACTCATCAAGAATCTATCTATGTGCTATAGTTTTCAACTCATGGATGGTAGTATGGATGGAAGTGTATCGGGTTCACTGGGTCAAGTGTCTCATCATAGAAAACTCCCTTTGTTTATGAGAAACCTCTAGCTATAGATGTCGTTTTTTATTTCTCGACACTTCCATCAGCTGCATGCTTGATCTTATAGATCTAATTGGAAGTTACCACAGACTTCCATTTCTGGTCCCTGAATAATATCTTATGCATCATTCTTTAATATATACTAGTGTTCTTTTGTTATGGCATCTTTCCATACTGGTTCTTTTGTTGCTTCTTTAAGACAAGGAATCTCATCATCGATGAAGTGGCTCATGATTGAAGGATAGCTCAAAAATCTCTTTTGCTTTCTCAGAATGTGCCTTGAGAGGCTTGTATGTTTCTCTACCTTTTGCAGAGTGAGTCTAGGTAGGAATTTTATGCCTTGCTATAATATCTATGAACATATCAATTGGAGATCCTGGATAAACTAGAGTAATGTCTGCCTCCCTCTTAATTTCTTAAGGGGGAGAAGGTATTGTCTCACTGTCAATCTCCATCTGAGATTCTCTGGTTCTTTGAAAAACTATCTCTTCTTCAAGGACAATGTCTTTGCTTGTCTCAATCTGTCTCTTACTAGAGATGTCTTTGAAGATTCATTGTATCCTTTCTTCCTAAAGGATCTAGATTGGACTTCTTCTCTTTGGGCACATGAATGTATATGGTCATGTACATAGTCTACTTCATATCTCATCTAATATGTTTCCTTCTGCAACCTTCACTATGGATTCCTCAAGGTTATCACATGTGACCTGAACAAAGTCAACAAAACAACAAGCAAGAATAGTACTCTTTTGATAATAGTAGATCAAACAAAAACATGAATAATCATCACAGTAGCTCCTTTAGAGATATCACTTGTGGACTGTCTGAAGCAAAGATCAAAAGTAAGAAATACAATACGAAATGAGGTCAAAACTCTTCTAGTGTTGTGATCAAGCATTCCTCCATGGTAACCTGGGGTCAACACAAGAATTTTATCCTAGAGGAGATGATAGTTGTATTTGTTACATTAAGAATTTATATCAATATGCTCACATGCTACCAAGTATAATACTTTAAAAAGAATTCTACCTCAACTATAGTGTTTATCATCTGGAGTTCTTCTCACTCATGTCATGGAGGAGGTCATCTCTACGTTCCTAGCTCTATCCCAGGCTCGAACCACAAACCCTTTTTAGGGTCTTTCTCTCATGTTTCTAAGATGAGAGAAAGACTTCCATAGCTACTATGTTCCACATCTCATAGGGTTGTAAGCTGGAGGATGTCTCCCATAGCTGCATTCATCAATAGTGGTCACCTTACATTTTTTGGGGACTCTGAACTTGTTTTAAACCTTGTACGTAAAATATATTCTCCTAGAAACAAGTTAATCAAACACTACACCCAAACTGTTTGGGCACTTATCTTGAACTTACTATCATTTAACATCACTCATGTTAAAAGGGAACTAGATTTAATGGCTGACATGTTAGTTGTTTTTGCAGTCTCTCCTACTCGAAAACTTCTCCCACAAAGACCTGATTGTACTTTTCAATCTTTATATCATCCTCATATCCCTGACAATGTAGAGTCATGGCATGTCTTCCTTAGTGATAAAAGCATCTATGCTTTCATGCAAAATGAACCATATAATCCCAAGGAGATTATATCCATGGAAAACAACATAATTCCAAAGGGCTTGAATCCTCTAGAAAGTTCATTTTCATCGAGTGATGTAGGCAACAAAGAAACACATAAATAAGAGGAGTAAAAAAGTAAAGTGGGTGAAACCATTTCTGTAAACATTGGGACACCTGATTCCCCAAACAATGTTAAGATAGGTGCCCAGTGTATTGATGAAGAAAAGGTGAAATTCACTGAGTTACTTCATGAATTTCAAGATTTTTTTGCTTGGTCTTATGAGGATCTTCGTGGTTTTGATCCTGCTCTTATACAACATGCCATTCCTATAAAGGAAGGCATAAAACCAGTTAGGAAAAAAAAAATACCCATTAACCCTTCACTTGAAGCGATTATTCGAAAGGAGTTGGAAAAAATCTTGAAGGCTGGGATAATTTTCCTTGTTAAGTATTCTGAGTGGGATTCCAATTTGGTTCCCGTTCAGAAAAAAACTGGTCATATCCAATTGTGCATTGATTTATGCGCATTGAATAAAGTGAGCATAAAAGACCATTTTCCTCTCCCTAATATGGAAATGATTTTGCAACAAGTTGCAGGGTCACAAATGATGTCCTTACTTGACGATTTTTTTGGTTATAATCAAATCAAGGTAAAAAGGATAGATACATACAAAACCACTTTCATTACATGTTGTGGCACATTTTCTTATGAACACATGCCTTTTGTCTTATCTAATGCATGTGCCACTTTCCAAAGAGCTATGCAGATAGATTTTGACGATCTGATAGGTAAGATTATTCAGATTTATCTTGATGACTTGACTGTATATTCAAAGAACTGATTGGATCATTTTGGTCATCTTAGAAAGGTTCTGATGTGATGCAGGAAATTCGACATCTCTTTAAATCCTTCTAAGTCTATTTTTGGCGTTACCAAGGGAAAGATCATTGGGCATATTGTCTTTGATTCAGGAATAAGCATAGATCCCGAAAGGATTGTTGCTATCCTAAATCTTCCTACTCCTACTTACAAAAAGGAGGTTCAAGTCTTTATGGGCATCATCAACTTTGTCTGTAGGGTTTTCCCTGATTTTGTTGTAATGGTTAAACCAATTCACAATCTTCTCAAGAAAGATCACTCCTTTTCTTGGACTGATGACATCGAGAATGATTTCATAAGGATTAATAAGGAAATCAGTTTTGCACCGGTTTTGGCGAAGCCATATTTTGAGAAAGAATTTACTATATATACTAATGCCACAGAGGAAGCAATCTCTGCTATCCTCATACAATGTGGTGAACAAAGTAATGAAAAACCAATATCTTACATGAATCAAATCTTATCAGATGATGAATTCAAATATTCTTATATTGAAAAACATGATTTCTCTCTTGTTAAAGATGTGGAGAAATTTCACCGCTTTATCTTAGGTAAGCACACATTGGTAAAAGTCCCTTTACCTGTTGTCAAGTTTTTTGTCTCATAGACTTATCTTTCAGAGAATCTTGCACATTGGATTGCCAAGATCCAGGAGCATGATTTAACCATCATGACTTCAAAAACCATTAAGGGACGTGACTTAGCCCTTCACTTAGCTCAACATGTTTGGTGCAACCTTCCCCACTGCACGGAGAACGATCGCGATCACCAGGACATTCTCTAACTTTGGCCCGAAGAGTGTGAATGCTCTTCTAATTCCCTGTCGGGAATTCTTCACCCACAACACTCTCCAAATGATCTCCCTTAATAGTCAGGAAATCAGAATTCGCGATATAGCGAATTCTATGTTGCGTGCCTTATGCCTCACGATGCCCCGATCCCCGATATCCCGATGCCACCTGTTCTCTCCCTCTGACACCGGTGGTCCCCGCTCCAAATGGAAATTGGGATTTCACAATTCGGAAATTCGCGACTCCTATGGCACCATTTCACAGGACCTCCAAAGTCCCGAACTCTGATATGCGATGCCACCTGTCAATACCACACGCTATCACCGTGGGACCCGTCGCGATTCGGGGTTTCGCGAATTCTCCGTAATTCTTTCGACACCATGAGTTCCTAAGTGTCGAACCCCGATTCTTCGGGATCTTGCGCCATGTCTCTCCACTGAGATCAATGGCTCTGATCTTCTCAAGAAATCGCTAATCGCGATTTCGTGATATAAGAGTTCCACGACCACGGAAACTCCGATATCCTGATCAGTCGAGCCCCGATGACTCTCCTGCCTGTGCGCCCATGCTTAAACCCTGCGCAACTTTCCCGGAATCTGATGGCTGGAGGGATTTCGCTAATCTGTCCGGTGAATCCTAGCCATCGACTCCTCCTCCCTGATGCTTCCTTGAAGCGATAAAGTATTCCTGCCGAGACTTGTTCCCCAAGCCTATGCTTGCAGCTCCCACTCAAACTCTTCTCGGAACGAACCTTCTACGTTCCCGCTTGGTGAGATCTCAAAGGTTCTATCCCTCTTGAGCTTATCCTCATTTCACAAGCCCTTATGAGGACTTGTTGCACGCACTCCTTGCGGCAAAAACTCCAAATACGACTAAGTATTGGAGCTCTTCGATCCTGCGCACTCTTGCAGCCGAAATTTCAATTCCCCTTGCTCAGAATCGCAATTCTAAGTCTTTATCCAGCCTGCACACGCCTTGCATGGCTCCAGTGCCAAGTCTGCACTTCTGAGACGAATGGAAAACAAATCTATCCCCAAGTAAACCCTGCAGTCACGCACTCCTTGCGGAGAAATTCAACTGCACTACTTGCAAGAATTCTCTGGCTCACTTAGAGAAACAATTGAAACTCATTCTCTTCTCTCTCAGACTTCAGTTAAACCTCTGAAATCACATGCACAACATATTCAAAGCAAATGCATACAAGGAAAACATACATTCAAGAACATATGAGCATCATACACAGAGAAACAACACCAAGCATGAAGTTGAATCACATACTCTTTTCTATTAATTCAAAACCATCTGTACAAAGGTGTTCTTCACAATTTCTCTGCTTGCTCTTCTCTTCTTGATCCTGAATGAATGATGTTACAATGTACAAAGGAGGGTGTCTATATCCGTTCTCCCTCTCGAATTCTACAACTATCAAATCTACAATTAAATTCCTATCTAACAACATTAAATCTATTAAATGCCTTCCTATCTACTAAGGATGAGAGCTTAAAGGCTCAAGGTCCCATTTACAATACAAGTGCGCTTCTTTATGAATGAATTCAATAAAGAACGACGCAACAATCTCCAAAGTATTTCAAAATGTGTGCTGGCTTATCCAGCTGTCTTTTCTGCTCCATGCGCTGGCTCGCTTGATGAGTGAGTGATGCTCCTGCATCATACGCCTCGGCTTGAAAAATTTCATGGGCTCCTGTCCATGAGATCCTGCACGGTCTGCCCATGCTTCTGAATCATTGCTTCATTCTCCCAGCTGGCATCCTCCACTGGGTGATTCTTCCATTTGACCAGATACTCAAAATATTGCTTACGCCTGGTCTTCTTACCCACTCTCTTATCCAGTATGCACTCCATTTGCGGCTTCTCTGCTACTGGTAACTGCTTCTGCCATTAGACCACTGGTTCTTCATTTCCAGCCCTGTATGGGTATAAATCTGAAACATTAAATATCAGATATATCCCGATGCCATCCGGCAATTCAATTTCATACGCGTTTTCTCCGAATTTCTTCAGGACTCTGCACGGCCCGATTTTCTTCATCTTCAGTTTGTTGTATGTTCCTCTTGGGAACCTTTTCTTCCTCAGATGTGACAAAACCAGATCATCAACTTCAAACTGAAGCTGTCGTTTTTGCTGATCGGCTCTGCGCTTGTATTCCTAATTTGATTTTTGCAGTCGCTGCTTCACCTGACTGTGAAGTTCTTGCATCGCCTTTGCGAATTCTTCTGCACTAGCACTGCTAGTTGCAGTTTGTTCTGACTCCCTGAGTTCAGAGACTCCTCTTGGCTATGTCCCATACACAATCTGGAATGGGCTTTTGCCTGTACTTCGATTCACAGATTCATTGTACGCAAACTCTGCCTGCGACAATATGTTGTCCCAGGTACTATGGTGCTCCATCACCAAGCTTCTCAGCAAGTCTCCCAAACTCCTGTTGACCACCTCGGTCTGTCCGTCTGTCTGCGGATGGTAAGCTGAACTAAAAGCCAAATTAGTCCCTAGCTTCTTCCATAGCGTCCTCCAAAAATTACCTATGAATTTTGTGTCTCTGTCTGAGACTATGCTTCATGGAAACCCATTAAGTCTAACAACCTCTTTGAAAAACAAGTTTGTGATGTGGGTCGCATCACTGGTCTTTTGACATGGAATAAAATGTGCCATCTTCGAAAACCTGTCCACCACTACAAATATGGAATCAACCCCTCTTTGCGTTCTTGGCAATCCCAGAACAAAATCCATGCTAACTGCCTCCCATGGTCTCTCAGGTATGGGCAACAGCTGATAAAAACCTGCATTCTTCTTTCGGCCCTTCGAATGTTGACAAATCCTGCATTTGTCAACAAACCTTTTGACATATGCTCGCATGCCCGGACAAAAATACGATTCGCTCAGCTTTGCGAATGTCTTGTCGTGTCCAAAATGACCTGCTAATCCACCACTAAGATTTTCCTTCACTAAATTATCCCTCATGGAGAAAGTCGGAATGCACAGTTGATTGCCTCTGAATAGCAATCCCGCCTAGATCATGTAGTCTATCCACGGGCTTCGATCTCTGAGAACTAGATTCTCAATTGCTTCGTATGCTTCTCTGAAGTCTGCATCTCCTGCATACATGTCCCTTAGGTTTTCAAAACCCAATGTCTTGACTCGGAATTCCTGCAACAAAAAACATTTCCTGCTCAAAGCATCAACCACTTTGTTAGCAGTTCCTGAAATGTGTTTAATTACAAATGTAAAATTCTGCATATACTCTATCCATTTTGCATGTTTCTGATTCAACTTCTCCTGTTAACTCACAAACTGTAATGCATGATTATCGCTGTATAGAACAAATTCCTTGGGTATCAAGTAATGCCTCCACTTTTTCAATGCCTGTATGATGGCATAAAACTCTTTATCATACGTGGAGTATTTCATATTTGCTTCATCCAGTTTCTCGCTGAAATATGCAACTGGCTTGTCCTCCTGACTTAAGACTCCTCCTACGGCATATCCACTTGCATCACATTTCACCTGAAATGTCTTCTGAAAATCTGGCAACACCAACACTGGTTGCTCTGTGATCTTTCACTTCAACAGATTGAAGCTTTTCTCGGCCTCTGCTGTCCAGTGAAAATTTTTATGCTGCTTCTTCATTGTATCCATCATTGCTGCGCTAATCCCACTGAAATTCCTAATGAATTTTCTGTAGAAACTAGCCAAACCATGAAAACTCCTCACCTCGAAAACATTTCTCGGTGATGACCAACTTTTGATCACTTCCACCTTCTCCGGGTCCATCTTCAATTCATTTTCTGATATGACAAAACCCAAATAAATGAGTTATGTCTGCATAAATGAAGATTTCTTCATATTTATCAACAGCTTCTCCTGCTGTAGCTTTCTCATTACAATGGCCAAGTGTTTCAAATGTTCAACCTTCATCTTGCTGAAAATTAGTATATCATCCAGATATACGACTACAAACTTTCTGATGAATTCCTTTAGGGCTTCATTCATCAGCCTCATGAATGTGGTCGACACGTTGGTCAAGCCAAACGGCATGACCAACCATTCGTACAAACCTTCATTTGTCTTGAATGCTGTCTTCCATTCATCACCTTCTCTCATGTGAATCTGGTGGTATCCGCTTTTCAAATCTATCTTTGAAAAATAATTTTCCCCACTCAGGCAATCCATCAGATCATCCATTCTTGGCAGTGGAAATCTGTACCTGATGGTGATCTTATTAATCACTCTGGAGTCTGTACACATCCTCCAGCCTCCATATTTCTTCGGACTTAGCATTGTTGGAACAACACACGGACTCGGGCTCTCTCTGACCAGTCCTTTGTCCAACAAATCTTGGACCTGGTTCTTGACCTCCTCGTTCTCTTGGGGTGTCAATCTATATGCAGCCTTATTCGGAAAACTTGCTCCTGGTATGAGGTCAATATGGTGACTCACACTTCTCATCAGTGGCAATGAATGAGGTAATTCTTCCATGATGATATCAGCGAACTCTCCCAGCAGTTCCTGAATCTCTTCTGGTAAGTCGTCCACTCTTGTGCTAGTCAGGACGATTCTCGGTTTCCTGACCACAAAGAATTGTGGATATTCCTTCTTCTCCATTTCTGTGAGAAGCTCTTTCCCACTCATGAGAAGTATGGTATTTATTATTTACGGCTTTACTTCTTTATCCTTTATCATAAGCAATCTATGGGTTCTCCCATTCTTCTCCAGGGAATATGTGTTCATCTTCCCATCATGAATCACATTTCGGTCATACTGCCATGGCCTACCCAATAATACATGACAGACATCCATGGGAATGACATCACACAAAATTTTATCATTATATCCCCCAATTTTAAATTCAACTAAACATTTTTTAGTGACACTCACCTGATGTCCTTTTTGTATCAATGATACCTTATAGGGACTCGGGTGATCAGTCGTTTCCAGCTCCAACTTTTCTACCATCTCAGATGAAACGAGATTGTTGGTGCTTCCGTTGTCCACAATGACCTTGCATTTCCTGTCCTTGGTTGTACAAGCTGTCCTGAACAGTCGGCTTCTCTAAGCTATGTTCTCCACCTCCTTCTCGGGTGTTAAGAGAACTTTATGCATTCCAAGTGATCTTCCGTTGTCTGCATCTTCTGACTCTGCATCACACCTCTGCGCTTCAGTGATGTGAGCTTCTCCTGCATCCTTCTTTTTCTCTGGACACTCAAATGACTTGTGCCCATTCTTCCCACATGTGAAACATGTGATAACTCCTCCTCGGACTCTACCTCGACCTCTAGTACGAGGAAGAGTATTTGTGTCATCATAATCACCTCGTTGATCAATCTGTTGTCCTCTCGGTTCAACATATGGCTGCCTCTGTTGTGAGGTTCCACCTCTCTCAATCTTACCCTGAGGTCTTTTCCACTCCTCCTTGGGCTTCTGGAATTTCTCCTGGGCAACTGCCTTGCCTCTGGGCTGACTCCCGCCTCGCCCTCGTTGTCCTTGTAACAACCCTCCTGGCTAAGGACATCTACCCAGTCAACCGGTGAAATTTTTTTTTTTGTTTGTGTGTGCGCGTGTGTAGAAGGAACAACCCCCTCGACTCTAAGTCAACTCTCGAACCGACAGGACGCAAGTGAGATGAACACAATCAAGATGACCCGACATATCATAGCGACAAAAAGAAGAAAATGCCCCCGAACAGGAGGAGGTGGGCAACTAATGGCTGTAGGCGGAGACAAACACTAGGGGTTAGGCACAGTACTGTCACAGAATGAAGGAATCCGACAGTAGAGTCGCAGTAGTGGAACTGTGCCTTTAAACAGCCCGAGACTACTGATACGGCTCAGAAGGTGTCGCAAGAGTGGAACTGTGGATTTAAACAGCCCGAGAATCTTGATACGGCACTGGATTCCTTCCACCGGACTACACACAGACCAAAAATACTAAGCTACAAGAGAAGTCTATATCCCGCCCGACACGGACAGACTACGCAATACAACCACCAAGGACTACAAGATCAGGGACAACAATAAGCACGACGCATTGCATTTTTCTAATAATGGCCATAATGAGCAACGACATCCACACCCTAATGGTAAACCCCCGACATTACATTCTCCTCACTGA
>WSFP011378777.1:0-29948 GCA_009831015.1 Picea engelmannii | reverse complement strand
TTAGTTCTAGTTTAATTCTTGTTAATACCTTTATTGTTTTCTTTCTAACCTTTTGCATTACAGCTGTCATGACTAGAAGAGCCCAACTAGGCATGTAAGTGCTCACTTTTTGCTCACACATCGACGAAAAGAGCACGAACACTAATTCCTCCTGAGCTTACATTGTTCCTATTTTTCCATCGATGCACACTCTGATCCTGCCATCTTTACTATTGTACTTGCCATCAATCACAAGCATATGGAACCTGGTAAACATTTTCCAACAAGGCATGCAGTAGTTCAAGCTCGTCTCCTACCAGAAAACACAGAAAATCTGGAATGGATGAATTGAAAGGGGATATGAACAAGATCAAGCCTCCAACATTCAATGGTGAACATAAGAAGGAGGAAGATGCCGAAACATGGTTGCGGGGCATGAGGAAATATTTCCAACTACAGAATTATTCCACACATGCAGAAGGAAGAATTGTGATGTATCAGCTAAAAGGAAAAGCATCCATGTGGTGAGATCAGTTTGTGCAAGTGCAACACATCAGAGAGAAAGATATCACTTGGAAGGATTTTAAGAGGTATTTCGAGAAGAAATACCTGACTAAAAGATACTATGATAGAAAGATGAAGGAGTTCTTCCAACTCAAGGTAGGCAGCATGACCATTGATGAGTATGAACGAAGTTTTCTGGAACTACTGAAGTATGTTCCATTCATCAAAGACGAGGCTGTCAAAATTCAAAGGTATTTGAGTGGACTGCCACCTTCTATTGGTGACAAGATTCAATATGATGATCCTAAGACTATGGAAGAAACAATAATAAGGGAGAAATGCTCGTATGAACATCAAAGAGAAAGGCCTATCCTTCAGAAGGCTTGGGATGACCAAAAGAGGTTTAAGAAGGAACAAAGGTAGAAGGGAAACAAGCCTCCCTTTTTCAGTAACAATCCTTTGGGACATTCATCTTTTAGAGAGCTCAGGAAAGTTGAAGGGAGTCAGTAGATGCCAAGACCGCCACCTATGGAGTGTTGGGGCTGTAAAGGGAACCATAGGTATAGAGACTGCCCCCACAAAAAAGATAAAGCAAGAATTGTCCATACTGTTCAACAAGATGAAACAATGGAGGATATGGGTAGTATAATGCCAAGGATCTACGCATCCCTGAACAACAAGCAAGCATAATTTCAATCGCACATGATTGAAGTGGAAGGTATGACTAACAACCGACCACTCATTATTTTAATTGATTCAGGGGCTAGCCATAGTTATGTAGATCCTAGGGCAGTGGAAAGTTTGCGTTTAACAAGAAGAAAACATGAAAATTCTTGGCTAGTGCAGTTAGCCACAGGAACCAAAAGGAAGGTCACTGAATTGGTTAAGCCCTGTCCAATGGACATGAAAGGATTAAGCACTAAGGCTGAATTGAATATTCTTCCTTTAGTCTCTTACGACTACTTAATTGGGATGGATTGGTTGGACTAGCACCATGCCCTTCTGGACTACCGTAACTAGAGGTTTACATGCTTGTATGAAGAGGGAAATCAGGTAACAGATGAAGGAATTACCAGAGCCGTGGCTGTTAGATAAATCTTAGCCATGCAACTGAAGAAGTGTTACAGGAAAGGCTATCAATTATTTGCAGCCCGTGTGGGAGAAGCATCCAGAGATGCAGTCTCGAAGCTAGAAGACCATGAGGTACTCAAAGAGTTCAAGGATGTATTTTGGGAGGTACCTGGACTACCTCCGAAGAGGGACATCGATTTTTCTATAAATTTGATACCAGGAGTAGCTCCAGTTTCGAAAGCTCCTTATAGAATGAGTACGCTAGAGCTGAAAGATTTGCAATTGCAGCTCGAAGAGTTACTAAAGATGGGGTACATTCTCCCCAGCGTGTCACCTTGGGGATCCCCAGTCCTATTCGTGAAGAAGAAATATGGGACGTTGAGACTGTGCGTTGATTTTCAACAGTTGAATAAGGTAACTGTCAAGAACCAATATCCTCTGACAAGGATCGATGATCTTTTTGATCAGTTGAAGGACGCAAAAATATTTTCAAAAATAGATCTCAGATCTGGATATCACCAAGTGAGAATAAATGATGAGGACATCAACAAGACCACCTTTAGAAAAAGGTACGATCATTATGAGTTCACGGTGGTGCCGTTTGGATTGTCAAACACACCTGATGTTTTCATGTGCTTAATGAATGGTGTATTCAGGCACTATTTAGACAAATTTGTCATAGTCTTCCTAGACAACATCTTGGTGTATTCCAAGTTATAGGAAGAGCATGAGAAACACCCAAGAATTGTGCTGCAAGTGTTGAGATAACACTAGATGTATGCCAAGCTGAGAAAATGCTCATTTTATCAAAGGTAGATCCATTACTTGGGACATATTATTTTAGAAGAGGGGATTGTTGTGGATCCTGAAAAGGTTGAGGCCATCCAAGAATGGTCAGCGCCAAGGAATGTGGCGGAAGTTAGATATTTTATGGGTCTGGAAGGCTATTACAAAAGTTTTATAGTAGTATTCTCAAAGATAACTCACCCTATTACTTCCTTGCAAAGGAAGGAGAAGAAGTTCCAGTGGACTGAAGAGTGTGAGAACAATTTCTAGCGATTGAAGCAGTTGTTAACCAACACTCCAATCCTGAAGATTGCAAATCCAAATATGGATTTCATGGTGTGCATAGATGCATGTAAGGAGGGAATGGGAGGATTTATTAGTCAAGAGGGATTTTTAATCTATTATGAATCCCAAAATATGAAAGAGCATGAAAGGAATTATGCCACTCACGATTTAGAGCTGGCAGCAATCATCCACGCATTGAGGAAATGGAGACATTACCTCATGGGAAGGAGATTCGAATTGAGAACAGACCACAATGGTTTGAAGTATTTATTTGATTAGACGACTTTAAATGCCACGCAAACCAAATGGCTAGAGTTTCTGTGTGAATATGACTTTGATATCAAGCATATCAAAGGGAAAGAAAATAAGGTGGTTGATGCACTCAACAGAAAAGTGCACAAAATACATGCTATAGACATTAGCATGTATATGAGTGAGATTAAGGACATAATTTTGGAAGAAAAAAATGTTGATTTGCAGTACAGAGGTCTGGTAGAAAAGCTACAGCAGCCTGAGAGACCAAAGACCTGGGGAAGTTACACCTTGGGAATTGATTGCTTACTTCTGTATAAAAATAGAGTGTATGTACCCAATGTCTGAGAATTGAAGCTGACAATTCTAAAAGAAATGCATAATGTGGCTTATGTTGGACATCCTTGATATCAAAAGACTATGGAAGAAGTCAAACGCCATTACTTTTGGCCAGGTCTGAAGAGATAAATCACTGAATACATCGCCAGATGTATGGAGTGCCAGAAATTTAAGGCTAAGCATAGGTTGTTGATACTGAGAGGGGGGTGAATCAGTATCAAGTACAATTTAAAACCTTTTTCAACTTATACTTAAAAAATTCAACTATATCCAATGAGAAATTAAAATAGTATAAGAGTTACACCAATACACCATAATACACCATGCATAATATATGAGAAATAATCAATAGTTTATTGTTCAAGGGAAGTAATGACTTCCATAGGTAGCTACAGCTTCCAAATGTAGAGGGAGGGATAAACCTCCAAGAGGAAGATACAATCCTCCAATATCAAGAGATATTTTAACTCTCCATCCTTTCCCCTTCCTTCCACCCAAGAATATATGAGAGATAATAAAACTTTACATTAAATCATCACCATCAACCAATCATCACATAGAACCTGATAATGCTTCCTGAGACTTCTTCAATTTCTGCAATTCTTCAATTCTTGGAGTACTTTGATCCTATAGATAATATTACTCAATGTATTATCTGAAACTCCTTCAATTTTCACTCCTTGAATCCTCCCCAAAAAGAGGTTATAGAGAGAATGGTAGACTTTATTCAATTCTGGTCTGTTCATAAGACCCAACTTGTACAACATGCCCCATGCTCAATATTTAACATCCGATTCTAAAACTCGCACACAAAGTGCATACTCTTTCCAATGGAAGTGGTCCCACTTCATTTGGATTCTGTATGGAAACGTTATGACTGTTTTACCTAGAACACCTATTTATTGACTAGCTTCAGGATTGGTCACAAACCCTATCTTCCATAGAGTGTATCTATAAAAAAAGGTTATAGCAAAAATGATAAGATGACCTGAAAATAACATACCTAAGAACACATCACCAAAAGACTTCATCCTCCCTTGAAATCCGGTCTTCTTATATTATTATTACCTTTGAAATTTGACTTGTATAAAATGAATGTATAATTATGTTTATTTATACCATTTATGTCACTTTCATTTAACATTATGGCCGACCTGACACTTTCTTATTTTGTAATTCTTTTATTTAATTATTTTTAGGGCTTACATGTACTTCCTTCTTCAATTTACTTTGTCATGTTCAAAAATTCATTTCTTCTCAACCATGAGGATCCATGTGACGTGCCACATACCACTGGAGACATCGTGATGTATACTATCCATTCATGGGTGTTGTATATGCATGTGCACTGTCCTTCATATTGAAATACCTTTATTAATCTTGTGTTCCAAAACCCATGACTAGGGTTGACATCAATGACAACAACCAATCTTCCAACAATCTCCCCCTTTGTCATTGATGGCAACACACATCCTCCCCCTATCATCATGATCCCAATTTATCTCCCCCTTTGATATCAATGGCAAAGGTTAGGGATGCTCCCCTTGAGTTTAATGGAAAAATGTAACTCTCTTCTTTGGGGTTGCTCCCCCTGAACATGTGGCACTCAATAATATTTCATCCTTATTTTTTGTCTTTGGGACATTTTCTTTCTTAGAATACTTTTGTGTGGCTTCTATCTTCTCTCTCTTCTTCATGTCTAGGATGTATATGTTGTTCAGTATTCTTGTTGCAGTTGCAACCAATCTCCCTAAGTTATTTTCTCTGATTTTACATTTTCAGGAATCAAACGTAAGAGTGTATCCTTGATCACACATTTTACTAACACTGAGTAGATTATGATTCAATTCTTCAACCAATATAACATTCTTTGCTTTTACATTTTTTCTTCCAAGCTCTACTACACCTTCTCCAAGTATTTTGGCAGATGAGTCATCTCCAAATGCAACATTGCCACACTTTCTCTTCAAGCTAATGAATTTGTCTTGATCCCCAGTCATGTGTGAAGAACATCCACTATCTATGTACCATTCAACTTCTTCTTTACATTCTTCAACGGTCAATGCTATTCGACAATATTCATTGTTTGGAATCTCTTTCCTTCTCCATACTGTGGTTGGCATAGGGACATCTCCATTCATCTATCTGCAATCTCGTGCTTTGTGACCAAGATAATTACATTTGTAGCATACAATATTTTTTTCCATCAATGGGTAAAATGAATTATAACTTATGTTGACAAATCCACGATTATTTCCATATATTTTGTTTACACCATTCATGTTTCTTGCGTATTTGTTCCTTTCATTGATTCTGCAATTAATTGTTTTATGTCCAAAATGTTTGCAAGTATAACAATGACCAAGAAAGAAATTTGGATAGCTTGGATTAAGTGGGCTTCTTTGTGATGTAGTCCATCTGGGTTCATGATCTATTATTTTGTTGTTTCCTTCATACTAATTGAAGCTTCTTTGATTCCTGAAGGTAGGAGGTCTTCTTGGATATTCATCTCTTTTGTAATCATTCCTTCTTTTTGCTATCCTGGTCCACTTCTCATCAACTGTCTATGTAGCTCTTTCTTCAACCTTCTTATTGGTATTTGCATCTTCTTTGTATGAAGTTTCACCCATGCTTCCAAGATGTGTTAAGTCTTTTGGCACTTGAGAGTTTCTTAAGCTCTTCCTCGATGAGACAACTTCTTGTTCAAGTTTCTCACAATCTTCTTCTTTCTTCTTCATTTGGACATTCCTTACTTCTCCTATTCTTCTTTCTTCTTTGAGTAGAGTTTTCAAGGAAATGGTTTATTCTCTTAGATTCTCAAATTCTTCTAATTGTTTCTTCAAGATTACAACTGTCTTTTCACAACTAACCAATTCACTTCATAGTTTTCTACGTGTGTCTTTGATCTTGCTATTTTCAATCTTAACATGCTTCAATTTTTTAAGATTATCATCTTCTTGTTGAATCATTTCTACTTTATGATTTTCTTCTTCTTCATTTTCATCTCTTTCAGTACTTGGATGAGGACATTCAAATTCAACATGTCTTACTCCTTAACAATTAAAGAAAAATAAGTGACCTCTATTTTCTTCTTTGAAATATGAGATGTTGTAATATTCTTCAACTTCTTCTTCTTCTTCTGCTTCTTCCCTTGCATAAAGGTCTTGTAGATTGTCCCAAAGCTCTTTTGCTGATGCACATGATCCCATATTGGATTTCACTGAATCTGTCAATCCATCTAGGATGGTATCTATTGCCAGTTTGTTGTTCCTTTTTGCTTTCTTCTGAGCTACAGTCTTTGGTTTCTTCAAATAATTATATCTTGAAGCAACTGAGAACCAAACATCTACTCCAAGAGATTTCAAGTAAGTTTCCATTCTATTTTTCCAGCATTCAAAATTGCTTCCATCAAATGGTGGAATCCCATTTCGAATGTTGTCTTCCATTTTTGCATAGGATATTCCTTCCAGTGGTTAAATTGTACTGAAGATAACCTGCTCTGATACCAATTGTTGATACTAAGAGGGGGGTGAATCAGTATCAAGTACAATTTAAAACCTTTTTCAACTTATACTTAGACCATTCAACTATATCCAATGAGAAATGAACAATAGTATAAGAGTTACACCAATACACCATAATACACCATACACAATATATGAGAAATAATCAATAGTTTATTGTTCAAGGGAAGTAATGACTTCCAAAGGTACCTACAACTTCCAAATGTAGAGGGAGGGATAAACCTCCAAGAGGAAGATACGATCCTCCAATATAAAGAGAGAGTTGAACTCTCCATCCTTCCCCCTTCCTTCCACCCAAGAATATATAAGAGATAATAAAACTTTACATTAAATCATCACCATCAACCAATCATCACATAGAACCTGATAATGCTTCCTGAGACTTCTTCAATTTCTGAAATTCTTCAATTCTTGGAGTACTTTGATCCTATAGATAATATTACTCAATGTATTCTCTGAAACTCCTCCAATTTTCAGTCCTTGAATCCTCCAGAAAAAGATGTTATAGAAAGAATGGTAGACTTTATTCAATTCTAGTTTGTTCAGAAGACCCAACTTGTATAGCATGCCCCGCGCTCAATATTTAACATCCAATTCTAAAACTTGCACAAAAGAAACTAAAGTATGTACTGTTTCCAATGGAAGTGGTCCCATTTCATTTGGATTCTGTATGGAAATGTTATGACTATTTTACCTGGAACACCTGTTTATTGACTAGCTTTAGGACTGGTCACAAACCCTATCTTCCATGGAGTGTATCTCCATAATTATACCAAATAAAGAGCTGAAATTTTTACCAAAGGTAACTTGATATGTATTCTCAATACCATAGCGATTTCACCATCTCAATCATTCTATAAAAAACGTTATAGCAAAAATGGTAATATGACCTAAGAATAACATACCTTAGAACACATCACCAAAAGACTTCATCCTCCCTTGAAATCTAGCCTTCTTATCTTCTTATTACCACTGAAATTCGACTTGTATCAAATGAATGTATAATGATGTTTATTTATACCATTTATGTCACTCCCTTTTAACATTAGGGTCAACCTGACACTTTCCTATTTTGTAATTATCTTCTTTAATTATTTTTAGGGCCTACATGTACTTCCTTCTTCAATTCACTTTGTCATCTTCAAAAACTCATTTCTCCTCAACCATGAGGATACACGTGATGTGCCACATACCACCGGAAACATCATGATGTATACTATCCATTCATGGGTGTTTTATATGCATGTGCATTGTCCTTCATGTCCAAATACCTTTATTAATCTTGCGGTCCAAAACCCATGACTAGGGTTGACATCAATGACAACAACCAATCTTCCAACATAGGCACCTAGCAACGTTGATGCAGCCTTTACCCATTCCTGAGTGGAAATGGGAAGTAGTGACAATGGATTTTATCACAGGATTGCCCAGAACAAGCAAGCAACATGATTCAATCATGGTGGTGGTGGACAAGCTTACAAAAGCTGCCCATTTTATTCCACTGAAAACCACTCAGAAGGAAGCAGATGCTGCTGATATCTTCTTAAAATAAGTGGCACACTTTCACGGAATTCCTAAGACAATTGTGGCTAATAGAGACCCGAAATTCACCTCGAATTTATGGAAATCACTGTTTAAGGGATTTGGAATGAATCTAAATTTTAGTACAACATATCATCTTGAGTCTGATGGTTAGAAAGAAAGGGTGAACAGAGTAATAGAAGACATACTGAGAATGTATGTGATGGATAAACCATCAAGGTGGGAAGACTACTTGCATTTGGTAGAATTCACCTACAATAATGGGTATCATACATCGTTAAAGATGATCCCATTCAAATCACTTTATGGAAGAAAGTGCAACATTCCAGTGAGCTAGGATAATCCACCTGACAAAGCAGTAGTTGGGCTTGAGCTGCTCAAAGAGATGGAAGACCAAATGATACGAATTAAACAGAATCTAAAAGTTGCCCAGGACAGGAAAAATCGTTACGCTAATAGTAACAGAACCCACAGAGAATTCAATGTGGGTGACCACGTTTTCTTGAAAGTGAAAACTAACAGGAGTTCCCTAAAGTTG
Source organism: Picea engelmannii (assembly GCA_009831015.1). Lineage (NCBI taxonomy): Eukaryota > Viridiplantae > Streptophyta > Pinopsida > Pinales > Pinaceae > Picea > Picea engelmannii. The sequence continues at coordinate 21,128 of WSFP011378777.1, read as the reverse complement.
GGAAGTTGCGCCAAGTTGGCAGTAAGATTTTATGGGCCGTTTGAAATCCTAGAAAGGATTGGGCTAGTTGCATGCATGCTTGCATTACCTACATCTATGACTATACATAATGTGTTTCATGTTTCACTTCTTAATAAATATATACCTGATCCTAATCATTTTATTGATTGGAATGTGATTCAGGTGGAATCAGAAGGTGTCTTGCAAGTGCATCCTGTGCACATATTGGACAGGAAAAGAAAATAGCTCTGGAATCAAGCTATAGATATTGTAAAGGTATAGTGGACCTAGTACAATCCTGAGGACGCGACATGGGAGCATGTAGATGCTATGCGGGAAGATTACCCACATCTTTTTAAAAAAATTGAAAATCTTGCAAAGACAGTGTAAGGTTGCACTAAGGATAGTGCAGAAATAAGGGGAGGGGGATTGTAGTGTCCCCAAGATCGAGCCCTTTGTAAGTCTGATGTATGAAAGGAATTTTAAATATGTGTTATAGGCTGGTGAGCCAAGTTTGTATAAGCTGATGGGATTATGTGATTGTTAGGCCAAGGGCCTGATTTTGTACTTGTATGTATGCAACACATTAATAAAATATAAACATCATCGCACGCAGACCGACCACGATGAATGAGTGATGGGGAACTGAGATTTCACAGAGTGGGAAAGGAACTAGGGGCTGGAAGGTGGGAAAAGGGGCTAAGTGTTGAGCCTAGGGGCTTAAGCCTTGGGAATAATATTTTTATATTATTCCAAAGAACATGTGCATTTTATGTTTTTTTTTGTCCTAAGTCCCTAGCAAGGGGAAAATGTGCAAAGGGGATGCATGTTGATGGAACACAAGATGTCAACCCTGGTGCATGTGAATAAAATGACCAAGATGAGCCATGAGAGGGTTTCCTCCTCCATTCGACCCCCGACTGCTTGAAGTGAACTGGTCCGACCTCTACAGAGAAACCCTCGCGCATCTTCTAAACCAAAAAGGTGTGTATCTGAGTTCGTTTTGGGATAACCGGTACATTCTCTCTATGAACAGTTCGAACTTGTGTTGACTCCTATGTGGATTGTTTGTCACGTGTCCCTGAGACCCAAAGCGTGAGTCTATCCTGTGTTGTCGGATTGAGAAATAAGAAGTGACCTGCCATTGTTGAACATGTTGGAAAGCCCGTGTCTATTTTTCCCATGGGTTGTTGTGGCTACACAGTGCTAGACTGCGTGTGGCTTGTTGACCAGTTGTGAAACACTCTCTCTCAATGAGAGAGGTGATTGAGGTTGGAAGAATAGGTAGCTTGGCCTATGAGCAACTCTCTCCAGGTAAGAGAGTGCACAGAGGAAGGAGAGAAGTCCTAGAAGGAATCTTGTAGCTGCCATAGAGCTTGGAGACTTTCGGTCTGGTCTATTGCTGTAACCCAAGGCAAGGGAGGTTAGTAGACGAAGGAATGTCTAGGTGACAGAGAAGGTGTATACTCCTGGGGTGGATCAGGCATGTGGAGAAGGAGAGTCTGTGGGTAGTGAGCATGAGTGGTTCCTGGGAGAGATTTCCTTCCTTGTGACTGTGTGTTTTCCCTATAACCTCAGCCTAGTATAGGATTCCCTGCCTTGGGGGTGGAGCTTAGTCCCAGCTCGGGGGTGACCCACTGCTGAGTTAACGAGTAGTGTGGTCTAAGGCTCGGAGGTTCGTGGAAGACCTGCACTTGGTTGGTGGAACTGCCACTGTTTCAAAGATAAGTACCAGATGATGCTTTAATTATGTTTTTGTATCCCCGTGTATTATAAATATCATGTATTCTGCTATGCATTTGGATTAATGTTATTGCCATGTATTATTTATGTTAGTAATAATTTTTATTCTTACTCTGAGCTCAAATGTATTTCTTGCTTAAATTCATGTGGATTATATAATGCTTGTATGAGTTATGTAAAAACTGGTGCTACAATTTGGTGTCAGAGTGATTAAGTCCTGGTAACAGAAAAAGTAGCGTTACAACCGAGATCTGAATAAAATCACAGTCATGAACCAATACTCGATTCCCTAAATTGGTGACCTCCTTGATCAACTCACGGGGCCCAAGTACTTTAGTAATATTTATATTAAGTTTGGATACCACTAGGTCCCAATAGAATAAACAGATGTATGGAAGACCACCTTCAAGTATAAATAGAATCTTTTTGCATGGTTGGTCTTGCCCTTTGGTTTGACAAATGCTCCAACAACTTTCATGAGGATGATGGATGATATCCTGTGACCATTCATCAATACTTTTGTAGTGGTGTATCTGGATGACATCCTTATCTATAGAAAGACTTGGGTAGAACACTTGCAACATATTCAACACGTTTTCCACACCCTTCGGCAACATAAGATGTATGCCAACTTGGAAAAATTCTCCTTCGACATGGACAGGGTCCATTACCTGGGCTACAATGTTGATCAACATGGTGTACATGTGGATCCAACCAAGATCCACATCATCTGTGACTGGCCATCCCCAACCACACTTACTGAGATTCATAGCTTCTTGGGACTTGCTAATTTATATCATAGGTTCATGTTGGGATTCTTCCATATTGCATGGGCCCTCAACCAAGTAACCAGTGGTGGTGGTGAGGAAAAATTTGTGTGGGGATTTTCCCCAAAAAAAGCATTCAATTATTAGAAGAGGTGCTTGTGCTTAGCCTAATTACTTTCATTATTGGACCTGCAACATCCGTTTGAGATCGAGACAGATGCTTCAGACTATGTAATGGGTGTCATTCTCACTCAGAACAACCACCCCGTGGCCTATCATAGTGATACACTATCAAATTGTTTACATAAGTACCCTACTTATGAAAAAGAAATGTACTCCATTCTACAAGCTTACCGTCAGTGGAGACATTACATTCTTGGGAAGGATATAGTCATCCATAATGATCATAAGCCATTGTAGTTCATGAAGATGCAAGGAAAATTATAGAATGAATGCCATCATAAATGGTCCACAAAATTGCAGCAATTCCACCTCAACATCAAGTATAAAACAAGAAGAATCAACTGAGTCATTGATTTCCTCAGCCGATCTCTAGTAATAACACTCACCATGGTGCTAGACTCTTGTGGTAACGAGACCTCTGGATGGCTCCACCTCTATGAGACATACCCTGACTTCACCACCACCTACCAAATGTTGGGCGCAAACTCAATTGTTGCTAATTTCCATCTTCAGGACAAACTGTTGTTCCATCCGGTCCATCTCTGTGTTCCATCAAGTGAGTGAGAGAATATGATTTAGGAATCCCACTAGAGTTGGGTGGTCAAACACTTCGTCATTGAAAATAAAATGGTAGTACTACAGAAACATTTGTATTAGTCGAAACTTCGACAAGATGTGGGAAAGTATATCAGGTCTAGCACTGTCTGCACTATTTCAAAACTGACCACTAAGAAACAGGGCATGTACATCGCTATGCCTACTCCTGAAAGGCCATGGGATTACATATCAATGGACTACATGTCATTCCTTCCATCCACCAAGAGGGGAAATGACTTTTTTTTGTGGTTGTTGATCGCTTTTCCAAGATGACATTATGGTCACCTGTAAGAAGATTATCACAGCAGATGCCACTGCCAAAATATTCTTTGAACGACTATGGGTACATTTTGGAATCCCACAAACCATTTTTTCAGATCAGGACATCCGGTTCCTCAACACCTTTTGGTAGAGCCTCTGGTCACTGTTGGACACCAAGATTACAAAATCCATTGCTTTCCACCCCCAGATAGATAGCCAAATTGAGGTCGTCAATCAAATGATCGTGCATATCCTACACATGTACAATTCTAAGCACCCCCACACATGGTATTTTTGAAATAATGTAACTGCAAAGTGTATTCTTATTATTATTTGATATATTATTCATTGGATCAATCCCCATTATGGATTGATCATGTTAGTTATTGTAAACGGACCAAATCCCCTTTTGCAGATTGATCATAATGTAATCGTAATAGACAAGAGAAGAAGTCGGCCCCAAAATATATTTAAGAGGCCCCATAATATAATAAAGTTGGTTATAACCACCCAGTTTGAGAAGTTGGCCTTGCCAGTGAACAGACACTTCACACGTGCCAGATTTGTATAAATAAGGAGGCTAACGCCTCACTTAGATACACACTTCACTTGCTCATTGAGAGATAAGTTTCAGAACTATAGTTGGAGAAGAGAGAGAGATAGAGGCACATATTGAGGAGAGGAATTTTTGTATTTGCTTAAGTTATCTCTTGTCATTGTATTGGCTATCTATAATAAGGAAGTTTTGCTAGGTTTTCTTCCCCTAGAGGGTTTCCTAGGATAAATGTTGTGTCTCTTGTGATTGTGTATTTCTCAGTGATCTTGTCTTATGTTGTTTTTATCAATTGAAATGCAAAGAGCTATAATAATGGCTTAAACATTAACATGGTATTAGATCCAAGCTAAAGAAATCATCTTTCAAAAGAGTGAAAAATGTCACTATTGTCGTACATGCAAATTAGGGATTTTTGATGGTGAATCTTTTCATCCCTAAAACCATCTAGAAAAGTGCACCCTCCCCCAAGGATTACTTTTGCACTCTCAGTGCACCTTTTCAATGGCTAGATATCTCATAAAGTGAAACCCTAGTTTCAAAACGTACCAGAAGTACTAGAAAACTAGTGTACCAGAAGTACCAGAAGTACCGGAGTATGAGAGGTACCAGAAAACTAGAAGCACCAGTCCAAAAATCTGCATATCAAGTTTGGAGGAGCAAAAGTTGGATTTTCTCAGATCCAAGCACACTAGGCTACTCGCCTTAGCCAAGCACACCTCCTGGTAAGTTTAGAATTTGATTTTGAGCATTTTCATTTTTTGGTCATTTTCCTAGCTCCAGGTAAAAGATGTCTGCAAGCACTAAGCTTGTTGACAAGTTGGAAGGTGTGGAAAATTTTTATTCCTAGAAGTATAGGATTGGACTCATTCTTGAAGAGAATTACCTAGAAAAATTCATCAAAGGAGAAATTCTGGAACCCGACGATGCTACAGAAAAATCCAAGCATCAAAAGGACACAATCAGGGCCAAAAGAATCATTGCAGATTCAATCAAAGACCACCTGATTCCTTATGTGTCATTTAATAAGACTCCAAAAGAAATGTTTGATTCCTTTACCAGACTGTATGGAGGAAATAACATAAACCAGAAGATGAATCTAAGAACTCAACTGAAGAATACAAGGATGCAGAAAAGAGAAACAATTCATAAATATTTCTCTAGAATCTCAGAATTCAAAGAATAGTTAGAAGCGATTGGAGATACCATTGATGAAAATGAACTCATAATGATGGCCCTAAATGGTCTCACAAGACCTTGGGATGCATTCATCCAAACGATATGTGCCATAACGGAGAAACTGAAGTTTGATAGTCTATAGGAAGAATGCATCCAAGAAGAAACAAGAGTAGCTAACCATGAAGCACTACTAGAAAGAGATGATGATCAAGCCCTATCTATTCACACCAAAAGAGGAAGGAAGAAACCCTACTTCCAAAAGGATACTCATAAAGAGCCTCAACTACCAAACAAATTCAATAATAAAGAATCTCATCCAAGGAGATTTCAAAAGAAATGGCAATGAAAGGAAAGAGATTACTCATCTGTACAATGCTACCATTGTGATCAGATGGGACACATTAAAAAAATTTGTCAAGCCAGATGAGAAGAATACAAGAGAAAACATAAGAGACACCATGCCCATGTAGTCGAAGATGAAGATCCACCCACAAAGATGATAAGAGAGAAAATTAAAGATCATGTCTTAATCTCGGCCCTCTCAGGATCGGTAACACCTGGGGAGGACACTTGGCTCATTGATAGTGGTGCATCCAAGTACATGAAGGGAAAAAAAGACATCCTCTCTTGTATTTCAGAAAATAATTTTTCTCAGAAAGTGACACTTGGAGATGATTACCAATATCCCATCAAGGGAGTGGGAGAATCAAACTACAAACTGAATTCACAGAATTCATTGAAGATGAAGGATGTACTATATGTACCAGGTTTGACTAAGAACCTACTCTCCATTTCAAATTTAGAAAATAAAGGCTTCCGAGTTTCTTTTATAGATGGAGAATGTTGGCACTGGGGCAGACCCAGGGTTCCTCTCCAAGAGAACACAAACAAGCCTTAGCTACTGGCCCTTTCGGCAGCACCTGCAAAGAAGATGCAGTCTCACCTGAAGCAACTATGAGGGGGTTGTAGAATAGAGATGTCTACAAATAGGGGAATATCAAGTGGTTCTTATTGAAACAACAACATAACATGCATCTATCATTAAAATAGCTAGATCTTTCTTTCACAGCTATAGATCTGATCTAACACAGCAATGCAAACAATAATACAACAACAACAGATATCAAAGCATCAATCACACATACACAACACAAGGTATACGTGGTTCATCCTCTCTCTAGGGATACGTCCACATAATCATTCTTATGATTTATTAATTAAAAGCATACAGTTCTTGTATGCGCTCTCAACTAGCAGATCTTCTTTCTTCTCTCTCTTTCTCTCCCCTTCTTGCGCACCTAGCTACAGGACTTGATCTTCGCACACAGCTAAATATATTACAATACCAGAAGGATCTCTCTCTTAGCACTCCTCTCCCCCAATACGATAATCTCTCACACAATAATAGAGATAGACCAACAAAAATATCATACTAATACTCAATGACCAAGCCAACCTAGGTCCTCTTGAACTTTATTTATACATTACAATACCTCACTGACAGCCTTAGGCTGAAACCTAGGTGCCAAAACCCTAGGTGTCTAAAACCCTATGTCAAATTGACCCTCTTTTTTCAGGCTTCACCAACCTATCTTTCCTTCCTTCTCACGTGGTGTTCCAAAGCATCCAATGGTGTCTTTTCCCGCTTTCTGATTTGTCCTTGATCCCTCTCCCTTGATGATATGTCATATTCTATCTCCTCATCCAATGGATTTCTTTTCCTCACTTCGCTCCATCTTTTCTGTTCTTTTGCTTGCTTCGACCCAATGATAGTCATTATGTCTCCTGCAAAGCTTTCTTTTTCCCTATTCTTCCTCTTTCTTCACTTCCTTTCATAACCCAGGGCCAACATGCCCCCAACACTCACCTGTGACTCGTCCCAAGGCACTTTAGATCTTATCCTCTTGTTTTTCTTCAACTTTTGACTATGCAGTGAAACCCTTGCTTTCTTCTTTATGCCTCCTTTCCATCCTTATGCAGACTGTCTTTTCTGTGTCTGGTACCTAGTTTCAACTGCACTTGGTACCTGGACCCTCGTCTTCTTGATTCTACTAAGAGTTGCGATGTAGTTGTTTGTCATTGTACAACTTCAGCTAACTCCCATTCACCCAGCCTTCCTTCCAATCTCCTTTCAATGTCTCCAGCTGCACAACTCCTCCTTCTATAACATAAACAATCTCATATGGTCCGAGCCAATGCGTTCTAAACTTCCTATGGTGTTTGATAAACTTACTGTCATATAACAGTACTAAATCACCTTTCTTGAATATTTTCTTCTTGATGTGTCTGTCATGATAGGCCTTTTCTCGTTCCTTCTGAATTTGTTGATGGAAGCCTGCAATGAATCTATCTTCTTCTAGTTCGGCCAACTTTGATAGCCTCTCATGAATAGAATCAGTATCATCCATGTATGTAAATGCAACAATAATTAATATTGGTAACGAGTACTCCATTGGGACAATATCTTCAAGACCATAAACCAACTTGAAAAGAGTCTGCATTGTTAATTTTTTGCAAGTGGTTCTATAAGCCCAGAGTATTGTTGGTACTCTTAAATCCTAGTCGCCCCTGCTCACACTGCAAATCTTGGTCAATGTTGTCTCCAAGATCTTGTTGAATGCTTCAACCATTATGTTTTCTTATGGATGATAAGGTGTGCTCTTCTGATGGTGGACTGCAACTTCTTCAGTTAGGGCTTCAATTGTCTTAATGATGAAGTGTGTCCCTTAATCACTCATAAGGACCTTAGGGCATCCAAACCTAGTTATTATGTGATCAAATATAAAACACACAGTTGTAGCTGCACTATAGTCCTTGACTACTCTTGCTTTGGCCCATCTAGTCAAGTATTCTGTCACAGTGATAATATATCTTGCTCCTGTGCACTTTCATGGTGGTTTTATATGTCCCAGGAAGTCAATGGCCCATTTTTCAAATTCTTTTAGGATCATCTTTGGTTCTAATGGAATATCATCTCTTTAGGATGGTTTCCCAACTTGCTGGCATACATTGCATGCTCTAGCATATTTTTTAGCATCTTTGTGTAACGTAGGCCACCAAAGGCCAACTCACAGAACCTTCTGCGCAGTTGCCTTTCCTGCATAATGTCCTCCTGCAATGCCTTCATGAGATTCTTCAAGGATCATAGGGCATTCTACCTCCATCACACATCTTCTTAGGATCTCATCAGGTACCATTTTATATAGTTGGCTAGCTATCATTGAAAAATCCACAGCACGCACCACTAGCTGTTTCTTTTGCGGAATTGTGTATTCTGCTAGAGCTATTCTTGTTGACGAGAAATGGACTATGTCTGCGAAGTGGTAATCAATATTTATAATGGTGAGAAGCTATGCATCTGGTAGTGTGTTCTCCATACTGGTAAGTTCTTCTCCATGCTCCAACCTCAATAGGTGGTCTGGGCCCTTATTCATTCTTCCTGGCTTAACTATGATCTCAAAATCATATTCTTGAAATAGGAGAAGCCATATGCATATTCTCCCCCCCAACACTGTCTTTTTGACTAGGTATTTCAGCTCGGAGTGATCAGTAAACATTTTAAGGTGTCCTCCCAACAAGTAGTGGCAGAATTTTTGCAATGCATACACCATGGCTAGTCCCTCTCTCTCTGTAGTAGTGTAATTGATTTCAGATGTGGAGATATTCCTGCTGGCAAATTCTAATGGATGATCAATGTCCCCTTCTCCAGGTTGTGCCAGTACTTCTCCTAATGCAATAGAAGATGCATCCCCATGCACATGAATTCCTTGCTCCAGTTGGGAAAGACTAGAATAGACGCAGTGACCATATTTTGTTTTAGTGTGTCAAAGCTCTACTGGAATTCCTCTGTCGAACCAAACTGACAGTCTTTCTTTAATAACCTCTCCATTGGCAGAGTAATATGAGCATATCCTTTGATAAATTTCTTGTAATAGCCAGTATGTCCCAGCGCAGTGTGTAGTTGTTTGACTGATGTAGGTGGTGGTGAATCAACTATAATTGCATTTTTGGATGGATCCACCAAAAATCCTTGCTTGTATACAATATGACCTAATAATACTCCAAATGGTGAGAATAAGATGCAATTCTTCAAATTCAAATCAATTTGACACTACTTGCACTTATCTAGCATTAGCCTTAGACATTCGATATGATTTTTCAACAAACTAAAAATAGTCTAGTCATCAAAGTATGCTTCTAAAAACTTATGCAAAAATTATTTGAATTCTTCAACCACCACCCTGGAAAAGATGGCTGGGGAATTCTTCAGTCCAAATGGAATTACTGTGTACTAGTAGGATCCCCACTCTGTGGAAAATGTAATCTTATGATGGTCCTCCTTGGCGATGTGGATCTGATGGTATCCTGAAAACCCATCTATAAAAGAGTATACTTCTTGACCTCCCATGTTATCCAACACTTCGTCTGTGAAAGGTGTAGGGAAGGGGTCATGTAGACAATCATCATTCAGCTTCCTGAGATCTATGGGAATCTTGATCTCAACTGTCTTATTATATTGCACTACCATGGGGATGATCCACTCTAACTCTTCGATAGGTTCAATAATCCCTACTTCCAACACTCTGTTGAGCTCAATCTTCACTTTTTCCTTATATTTCAAGTTTAATATGTAGGGTATTTTCTTGACTGGCTTCGCGTCTAGCTTCAAAGGGATTCTTATTTCTCCCATAGGTCGTTTGATTCCCTTCATATTAGTGAACTTGGTCAGGAACAACTCCTAATACTCATGCAATAATTATGTGATTTTTTCAATGGTAGCAGCATCCCAGTAATCTCCGACATTGGAAAGATTTGGTGTCTCCTCTATCCTGATATTGACTTTCTTTATCTTTATCAGTAGTCCAATGAATGGAATTTTCACTCCTGGACCTTCCACATCTCTCTGACCTTTTGTTTCTGTGATATTCACCTTCCTTGGATCATCTCCTTCATCGGCATTGATGTTGTAGCACGTTTGTAGTTTCTAGAGGGGTGCAGTCCATTCATCCACTTCTTTCTCCAAGGGGAGGCCAGATGCCTCCTCAAATACTTTATGTCTCACCATCTGTAGTTCTTGATCTATAGAAGGAAATTTACTGTCAAACAAAAAGGTGGTTATAAAATTTTGGGCCATACCTTCCCATTCTGAAGTGACAAGGCGCAGCTCTACTTGAAGGTACTAGTTAATCAGGGTGGTATCCAGCGTATTGATGAAGCTGTGTACCCATTTTTATTGAGGAATGTCATTCCATGCCTCTTCGTAGCTTTGTACATGATTCTTTGCACATCTTCGACCTGTGTATCATGCTTCACAACTTCCTTCTTGTGCTGAGAACCGGGTTGTCATCAGAGTTTGACATTGTGTCCAGTATGTAATATTGTTTTTATGTGTCCCCCACCATCTCGTTGGTGTGGCTTTCATGGCCTCATCCATTTCCAACAGCCTTTGTTGTGTTGGTACAATTGTGTCAAATTCTGACAAGAATTTTTCTAAGGGGTTCATTCCATCAAATGTGGGTAGATTACTCACTATTGTGTCAATCCAATGAACTTATCTGATTATCCTAGCACATCTTCTTGTATATACTTCGTACATCTGGTTCTGCCAATTCTATAGAACTTCTTCGGAGTTGGATGAACATGCACTGTCACTTCGCCAACTCAGATTTCTGTTAGATGTAGGGTTGATATAATCCTGCTGTATGGTTGTTAATTTGTAGATGTTTTCCAGTTCAAATGCATGGTCTTCTTCTCTAATGGGTTCTGTATATCATGGACCCTCATCTAGATCTAAAGGTGCAATGAACCTAAGGGAAACTTTCTCAAATGTCATGCATCGGTTCTTTAAATAAAAAATAGTGGAATTGTCAAAGGCCCAATCGATTTCTAACAATGCAGGGTAAGGGCAGTTATCATCAAAAATTTCAATTACCTCAAAATATGCAAAGGTTCTCACTCTATCGATGTCCAATGGGACATACTCTAATCATCCAAATGGTCTGACAACTTTTTGATTAGCCATGCGAAGCCTGATAGGGGAATATATCAGCTTGGGTTTTCACATCAATGCCCAAGTCTACTTCGTCATGACATTGAATTCTAAACCTAAGTCAAGGACCACATAATCGATAGCATACTCTCCTATTTGAGCATTCAAGTGTAATTTTTTATTTGTCCTTCTTCATTTTCCAATTTGGTGCACTTCTCTATTCAGTAAGGGGTCTATTTTTCCTAGTTCATATTGCTTGATTAAATGTTGTAATTCTTGTACAATGCCTTTATATTGAATCAACTTAACACAAGTGTGCGAGAATTCCATGACTTTGCTTACCTCTTTCCATTCTGTTGTTGATGCAGACAGATCAAACGCTTGAGGCATGCCATATTCTTTGATTTCTGGTTGTCTCTTTGATGAAGATCTTTGATCTCCTTTGAACTCTTTTCTTGCCTCCTTGAATATCTGCCTTTCGTTATTATCATTTAACATTGGAGTCTTTTCTGTAGCTTTCCTAACTCTGTGGTCGTTTTTAGTCCTTCCTTGGGTTGCTCGGTCTTCTCTTGTAGCAGTGCCTCCTTAAGTAATAACAATGACTCTAGGGTCTGCTCTACGAGGTTCAACATATATCAGTTGTACTTGTGGGTTCTGATGGGGTCCTCGTTTTCCCTGAAGTTTATCCAACAACATAGGGCATTCTTCTATGACATGCTTGAAGGAGTTACAGTAACTACAGGTTGTGCAAGGATTCTAACAATACCTTGCTAAATGGCTTGGTTGTGCATAGTTGTAACATATTATTTGTCCTCATCCTTGGCCCATACATCCTCCTCATCCTCGTCCTCTGTAGCCACCACGAGGAGTGAAATTACCTCTCCCCAGAGAGTTGTACTGTGGAGTGTTGCCCTGTTGTTGTACTTCGCCTTGAATTTTGTATATGTCTCTCGACCTTTCATGCATGAGATAATAAGCTCTACAATCTCGATCATCATGCCCCACTAATTTGAAAAATGTACAATACAAGTTTGTGGGTGTCTGGACATACTTTTTCATGTAGTATCACTCACCTGGGTGATGCCTATTTTTGTATACCTCACACTAGGGTAGGTTAACTTTCTTTAAGGGGCTCGGTGCTCCTGATGCCAAGTACTTATGAAATAAAGGGAAGTGTTCCTTATCATGGCCTTCATATCTACATATGACACACCATATATCATCCCTTTTGTCTTTTCCCTTGTCTTTCTTCATATCCTCAACCTGTAAAGACAAACTAGTTAGCTGGCTCATGATCTAGCTAATGCCTAAGCTAGATTCTCCCATCAGTGTTGATTCAAGATTCATGGAGATATCCAAATATTTTTCCTGAGATGCAATCTTCTACTACATCAAAGGGATTCTTATGTGTGGTAACAGCGTAGCGATGAACCACTCTTTTTTCTGCTCGTCAAGGATCTGGAAAGTTAATCGGCCTGTCAAGGTCTTGAATCTCTGGTCGAACTCCCAAACACGTTCTGCTACCTTTTGTTTAATATATTTTAGTTCCGTAATACATTGTGATTCTGACTTAGGTTTCTTAAACTCTACAATAAACACATTCTTGATATCATTTATGGGCTTAGGCTGTGCCATTCCTTAGACCAGTTTCATGTACCAGCTCAGTGCGTGGTCCCTTAGCGTAGTGTTGAACTGGGTTCTCTTGATGGATTCATCGGTGATACTTTTAATATTCCATATGGCCTCACATAGAAACTAATGATGATCTGGATCTTCATATCCATATCCTCTAAATATAGGGAGTCTCATTTCATTTTCCATAAAGCTGACTTAGTAGTTCGCATAGTTCCTGAGGTTTCTGGCTCACGTTGTCGCAATTCTTCAGCTTCCTCTTCTTCTGTTCTTGTGGGCTCTGGATGCTTTTCATCGAATAGATCTACCTCTTCTCCAGTATAGAAACCTTCTTCTTTGTATTTTTTCTTAAACAAATTCTATAGGTGAGCCCCTTGGAATACTTTCCCACTACGTGTATGCCCTGCTTATGTGTCATTGTCGCTGTCAGAGGTCTTGAACATTAGCCTTCTCAGGTCTGATCAATATACTGTATCTTCAAGATGTGGTTTTCATGCAAGAGAATATTGATTCTTAGCTTTAAGAAGTGCAAAAATTTTCCTCTGGGTCCCTTGAAAAAGTATCTCTCGGCTTGACTATATGATTTTGTTCTATCAACAACAACTCAGTGATATACCCTACGATGGTACTATCAAACCAGTGATCTACTACTTTGGATACAACATTGTTGACTCTCTTGACCTTATGGATCAATGCTGGTGTCCAAACCATAAGGGTTCTAGATATGATTTCAAACTATGTGTCAGCTAACCTATCCAATCCCTCATGTAACTCCTGATGGATTCCTCCAAAGAAGATTTCGTGAATGTCAGTGAAGATGTATCTTTGTAGCCAATCTTCAATGCTTATTTTAGGGTTCTTGTTCTGGGCTTCATTGAAGTCCTTCTCTTGATCCTCTACCCAATTCTGAATCTATTTCTTTGATGGGAACCACCTTGACATTCCCTTAAAAATATTATGGTCCGACCAATGGAACCATTTGTTGGCATAGGGGTAGACCTAGGGTTCAACTCCAAGAGCAGACCAACAAGCCCTAGCTACTGGCCCTTTCAGCAGCACCTATGAAGAATATGCCATCTCACCCAAAGAAGCTATGAGGGGGTTGTAGTATAGAGATGTATACAACCAGGGGAATATCAAGTGGTTCTTATTGCAACAACAACATAACATGCATATATCATTAAACTAGCTAGATCTTTCCTTCACAGCTATAGATCTGATCTAACAGAACAATGCAAAAAATAATACAACAACAACAAAGATCAAAGAATCAATCACACATCCACAACCTAAGGTATACATGGTTCACCCTCTCTCTAGGGCTATGTCCACAAAACTATGCTTATGATTTATTAAGGAAAATCATACAGTTCTTGTCTGCGCTCTCAACTAGTAGATCTTCTTTATTCTCTCTCTTTCTCTCCTTTTCCTACGCACCGAGCTGCATGACTTGATCTTTGCACATAGTTGAATATCTTACAATACCAGAAGGCTCTCTCTCTTAGCACTTCTCTCCCCCAATACGATAATCTCTCACATAATAATAGAGCTAGACCAACAACAATATCATACCAATACTCAATGACCAACCCAACCCAGGTCGTCTTAACATTTATTTATACATTACAATACCTCACGGACAACCTTAGGCCTAAACCTAGGTTCCAAAACCCTAAATACAAAAACCCTAGGTGTCTAAAACCGTAGGTCAACTTGACCCTCTTTTTCCTGTCTTCGCCAGCCTGTCTTTCCTTCCTTCCCATGCGGTGTTCCAAAGCATCCAATGGTGGATTTTCCCACTTTTTGAGTCATCCTCGATCCATCTCCCTTTCTTATCTATCATCCTCAATCTCCTCATCCAACGACTTGATTTTTCGCACTTCGATCCATATTTTATGTTCTTTTTCTCACTTCGACCTAGTGACAGTCACCGTGTCTCCTGCGAAGATCACTTTTTCCCTTTTCTTCTTCGTTCTTCGCTTCTTTTCATAACATAGGGCCAAATTAGAAGTTCTTATGTGGGCTAAAGGATAAACCTTAAATGAAGAAATCATCATTGGAAGTGAATAAAATGGCTTGTATAAACTAAAGGGTCACTTAGAGGCTACCATGACCCACGCCATTGAAAACTCATGTGAACTTTGGCATAGAATATTATCTCACATCAACTACAAGGCACTACCATACATATGCAAAGAGGTCACATGTTTACTAGAACTCAAAGTTGACCATGAAGATGTATGCAATGGATGTGCACAAGGGAAGAACATCAAGAACCCTTTTTCGAAGAGAGACAACAAAGAAGAAGGAATCCTAGAGCTCATTCATTCAGATGTATGTGGCCCAATGCCATCGTCCTCCATTAGTGGGTATTTATATTATGTATCATTTATTGATGATTATTCTCGTAAGACTTGGGTATATTTTTTGAAATCTAAAGATGAAATGTTCAACAAGTTCAAGGAATTGAAAGCCTTGATAGAGAATCTTTTTGAAAGAAAGATTAACATACTGAGGTCATATAATGGAGGATAATATACCTCAAAAGAGTTTGTGAAATTATTCAAAGATGTTGGGATCAAGAGGGAACTAACTACTCCCTATAATCCTAAAAAAAATGGTGTAGTTGAACGAAAGAACAGAACGATAATGGAAGTTGTGAAGACTATGATCGATGATCAAGATCTTCCTATGTGCTTATGGGAAGAAGCAGCAATGGAAACTGTATATGCGCAGAACCGATTGTCCCATAGTGAACTTGGGCTCAAGACCTCGGAAGAGATGTTCACCGGAAATAAGCCAGAGATAAGCCATCTCAAAATATTTGGCCGCCCAATATTTATTCATATACCAAAAGAGAAGAGAAACAAGGTGGAACCTTCAGGAAAGAAGGGAATATTTGTGGGATGCTGTGAGGCCTCCAAGGCCTTCAAAATATATATAACAGGTCACCATCACATTGATATGAGCAGGGATGTGACCTTTTATGAAGATGCAGCACTCAAGAATTCAAGAAGATGCCATATTGAAGAAGTATATGAAGAGGAACTCGTAATCCCCAGAACTGCAATGAGGGAGGTTCCTAGATTTGTAAAACTAGTGAGGGAAGTCATAACTTCCCTTGACAAGGAAATTCTAGAAGTTCGTGATATATTAGAAGTTCAAGAACCTCCTCAGATGACGATCCGCCATAAAATAATTCCATATTGGGATAGAGAGCTTATTCAAGATGGAGAGAAGTATGGTGTTCCTGAAGTAACTACGAGATAGGTGGAAATACCAAATCCATTCTCCAGTTATACGGCTTTGATGTGTGATCTTCTAGAGGATGAGCTTGCCTGCTTTGAAGAAGCCATTCAGAGGAAAGAATGGGAAGATGCCATGATAGAGGAATATTGATCCATAATAAAGAATGAAGTATGGGAAATAGTTCCCATACCGAAGAGTAAAGATGTGGTATCCTCCAAATGGCTCTTCAAAATAAAACATGTTGTTGATGGAAGTATTGAGAAGTATAAGGCAAGATTTTTTTCTCATGGCTTTTCTCAAAAGGAAGGCATTGACTATGAAGAGACATTCTCTCTTGTAGCCATATACACTTCGATCAGAACCATCATAGCTCTTGCAGCTAATATGAAGTGAAAGTTACACCAGATGGATGTGAAGACAACTTTCCTAAATGGTGTCATCGAAGAGGAAGTGTATATAGAGCAACCTCAAGGATTTGAAACTAAAAACAGGAAGTCTCATGTCTGCAAATTGAAGAAAGCCTTATAGGGATTGAAGTAAGATCCTAGAGCTTGGTATGGCTAGATAGATAGTTTCCTGAAGAGCTTGGGCTTTACCAAAAGTAAAGCAGATTATAACCTCTACTTCAAGGTTATGAACGATGAGCCAGTAATATTATTGCTATATGTGGATAACTTATTCTTAACCGAAGAAGAAAATAGCATCACTGAATGTAAGAAGAGACTTGCCTCAAAATTTGAAATGAAAGACCTTGGCCTAATGCATTGTTTCTTAGGTCTTGAGGTATGGAAGAGTCCATAGAGGATCTTCCTTAACCAAGGGAAGTATGTAGTGGAAATCCTGAAGACATTCGACATGTTGGAATGAAAGTCCATGAATACACCCATGGAAGAAAAGCTGAAGCTGCTGGTCGAAACTTCATCATAATTAATTGACGCCACATTGTACAAACAGATTATTGGATTGTTGATGTACCTGACGAACACCAGACCAGACATTTGTTTTTCCATGAACACCTTGAGTCAATTTCTAGTAGAACCCAGACATGTTCACCTAGTGGCTGCAAAACATGTGATGAGGTACCTTAAGGGTACAATATATTGTGGTCTCAACTATGATGGAGATCATGATTTCACATTAAGTGGATATACTGATGAAGATTGGGAAGGAAGTGTTTCTGATAGGAAAAGCACTTTGGGATGTTGTTTCATTTTGGGATCATCCATGATCTCGTGGCAGAGTAGGAAGAAATCCAACATTGTTCTCAGCACAGCAGAAGAAGAATACATTGTTTCATGTTCTGCCATCTGCGAAGCTATATGGCTTCAAAAGTTGTTGACCGACCTATTTGACCTAGAGATGAAAGCAACTGGGATCCTATGTGACAACCAGAGCTACATAAAGATGATAGAGAATCATGTATTCCATGATAAGTCGAAGCAAATAGAGATCTGATATCATTACATCAGTGACATGGTGCAGAGAGGAGCCATAAAGCTCCAATACGTTAGCACGAATGAGCAGGTTGATGATGTGTTGACCAAACCTCTATCTCGTGTAAAGTTTGAGCACTTTCAAGATAAGCCTGGTATATTCCGAAAGGACCTTCCTCGAAAGGGGGAGTAGTTGTTGTGATAAGACATCTCTTACTTCCAGCTTTATTGCTGACGTAAAGCAAGACGATGTGATGAGACTAGAACTGTGCTTTAAGCTTGACGACTGCGATGTAAAGCCAGTCTAGTATCCTTCTTCCAACTTGATTGTTGTGACATAAAGCGAGATGAGTATATTTCTTCCAGCTTTATTACTGCGACGTAAAGCAAGATGATGAGATGAGACTAGTATTGTGCTTCTGGCTTGACAACTGTGACGTAAAGCCAGTCTAGTATCTTTCTTCCAACTTGATTGTTGTGATGTAATGCAAGACAAGTACTAAGCTTCCAGCTTGATAGTTGTGACGTAAATCCAGTCCTATATTATGATGATCCAACCTCGTGTTGTGATGATGATGGTGTATTAGTTTTATACTAGTACATATTGATGCATATGATGATTGCATTCCTTTGAGAATGACGATGTTGTCGATGAAGAAAACTTCTGATGATTTATAGATATGCTAGTCAGTGTTCCAAGATGATATTGATGATGATGCCCTCCTAATGTTGTTGATTATAAAGGCCTCTCTCTCGTCTGATGTTGTTGAAGAATAACCTTCTTGTTAAGGGGGAGTGTTGAAATAATGTAACTGCAAAGTGTATTCTTATTATTATTTGATATATTATTCATTGGATCAATCCCCATTGTGGATTGATCATGTCGGTTATTATAAAAGGACCAAATCCCCTTTTGCGGACTGGTCATAATGTAATTGTAATAGGAAAGAGAACAAGTCAGCCCCATAATATATTTAAGAGGCCCCGGAATATAATAAAGGTGGTTATAACCACCCAGTTTGAGAAGTCGGCCCTGCCAGTGAAGAGACACTTCACACGTGCCAGATTTGTATAAATAAGGAGGCTATCACCTCAATTAGATACACACTTCACTTTCTCATTGAGAGACAAGTTTCAAAACTGTAGTTGGAGAAGAGAGAGAGAGATAGGCGCATCTTTAGGAGAGGACTTTCTGTATTTTATTAAGTTATATCTTACCATTGTATTGGCTATCTATAATAAGGAATTTTTACTAGGTTTTCTTCCCCTAGAGGGTTTCCCAGTATAAATGTTGTGTCTCTTGTGATTCTGTATTTCTCAGTGATCTTGTCATATGTTGTTGTTATCTATTGAAATGTAAAGAACTATAATAATGGCTTAAACATTAACATGGATGAGAGTCTTCTCTATGTTCATCATAGCTACAACCAAGCCCTACATAGTTCAACCAGACACAACCCCTTTTAGGTGGGGTTGGGATTCCAGCCATTGGGTCCCATGGATGTTGCACTACCCCTTTCAGCCACCTCATCCGACTCATCCCCTTCTCCAACTAAAGTTCACAAATCCACCCGATTCATTGAGCCGATCGAACACATCTGCCAACAGGTTCAGGATATTTTACAAAAGTCTAATTCTAAGTACAAGCAATGCCATGATCAACATCAAGTGCCACATAAGTTTTAGGTGGGAGACAAAGTTTGGTTTCACTTATAGAAAGAACGCCTTATAGGGCCCCATTGGAAGCTTCACCCACTCCGTTATGGACCTTACACCATCAC
The DNA here is from genome assembly GCA_009831015.1 of Picea engelmannii. Classification (NCBI taxonomy): domain Eukaryota; kingdom Viridiplantae; phylum Streptophyta; class Pinopsida; order Pinales; family Pinaceae; genus Picea; species Picea engelmannii. The sequence continues at coordinate 1,761 of WSFP011378777.1, read as the reverse complement.
CAAGGATGTGGGCGACAATTCTTTTGAGCTCAACATTCCTCCTTTCCTTGGCCTACACCTAGTGTTCAACGTAGCTCTCCTTCATCCATATTTCCCACCATTATTAGACACCTCATAGGTAGAAGAACAGTTAACACCAATAAATCTCAAACCCGACTGCATGCAACAAGAATACCGTGATCATATTTTCGAAACATAGATCAAGGGAAATCAACAACAAGGTTTACAACTTTATCGAGTTGTCAAAGCATGGCAATGCCTTCACCAAGGCAAGTGGCTCACCCGGAACCAAATTCAACAAAAAATTCCTCATATGATGGGGGAACTCAATGCAATGGAGACCATTGATTCCTAAGGGGGGAGGATTGATCTATATGGATTTCAGTGGACTGCCACCTATTCCAACTAGTTCATTTTGGCAGTTTTCTAATTTGGTAGTTTTCTCCTAGTTTTTGGGTCCCCAACTTCCGAGGCCATTTTGAGGCCCTAAACAATGTTTTTAGGGCTCGTCACAGTCAAATTGTCGACAAAGTTAGAGCCTGATGACAACATTTGCATTTCCCAGATAGACCTTTCCAACGGGCTATCATGCACCTAAAACATAGATTATATGCAAAAGTTACAACCTCGAGAAGTCGATGTACTAACTTATCCCAACAGGGCCCACATGACTTTTGTCACTTCATCTCCTAGGGTTAGGTTTTTGGATGTCTAGGGTTTTTTCATTCATTATTATTGTAAAAATGCTTTTAGAGCCTCATTTACTCATTTTCTTGTGAATGATCATAGTCGTCACATCTCTTTTCAGAGATAAGCCGCCACCATTCCAACAAGTTTGTCTTCCGCTGCATTCAATAGTTTTAGCTTATTTCCTTATTGAATAGAAACCAATTTTACTGTATCTCTATTATTATGTGTTAAGCATATTTTATATGTATTCATTTCATTCTGCTGATAAAATCTGGATAAAAAATCGACATGGCGGTAACAACTATAGCCCCTCAAATTATAGGAACATTGTGATTTTCCTCTGAGATATAACTTATATGCAATCATTGTGGATAAAAATATTATCTTATAGTTAGAAAGTTAGGAAATTTGGGATAAAGGCCAATTAATTTGTAGAATCTATCATTTAACCAGGGACCACTTAATTACTCTTAGTATTGTTGTAAAGGAATGTCTAGAAAATAAAACTCATTAGTTTTGTTTATCCATTGACTTTATGAATGGTTTTGATATGGTGCTTAGAAACAACCCATTGGATATATGAGAAGATCTAAAGTTTTCTTTTCAGTTTAGATATTCTATGGTAAAGTTGTATGAGAAAGTGATTATTAAATTAAGGAATAATAAGGGTTGGTTACAATTAAAAAAAAATAAGATAAGGGGTTAGAAAGGCTGTCCTTTATTCCTTACCCTCTTTGGTATTTATATAGATAGAATAAAAATATGTTCGAAAAAAGGATGCTATGTTGGCAATAATTTTATAGGATAGTCATCATCCATCTTATTTTCCTTTACATGATCATTTATTTTGTGAGGTTTCCTTTTGATCTTGATAACAAACTAAGAATCCAAAAATAATTTTTTCTATCTCTTGTATATTAGTAAATACTGATAAGAAAATTATTATGATCACCAAATCCAAGAACAAGAATCACACTAACTTTGTTTATGAAAAAAATAGTGTTTATAAAAGGCTTGAAATCATTCCTTGGTCTTGAGAACAACTATAAAGAAGAAGATTTTTATAAAAGG
>ML852994.1:0-18360 GCA_009831015.1 Picea engelmannii | reverse complement strand
TTTAGACACTTAGGAGTTAGTTAAGATCTACTTGGTCTAATATGTCGTTAGGTAAAAGTGTGTTTCTTTAGTATGCATTAGTATGCATTTGTAGTTAGGAAATCCGACGGTCACGATATGTTCCCGACATAGAGTGATCTGACGGTTCATACTCTCCTCCATCTTAACGGCCATTGATCCATGGCTTAACACCCGATTGGTCCATGATCTCTATTTAAAGAGCATGGAGGGTCATTTGCCGATGATCGATTGTGAGAAACTCTCTTGTAAAATCTCTCTGTAATTTTTTTCTTTGCATTAATAAACTGCTCCAAGTAGTCGCGTTGGCTGGGGTCGTGGATGTTTCCCCGTAGGGGTTTTACCACGTGAAAACATCGGTGTGTTGATCTTTGATCTGGTTATGTGAGTGGTTACTAAAGGTGTTCGTCCTCTGTTGGAATACCTATGTTGTCGAACAGTAAGAGGGTGAAATGTGAACTAGATCCAATTACCCTCTGGTATCAGGCATTGTGGAGACATAAGAACCCTTTGAATTTTTACGAAGTTTACAATGATTTTGTTTCAGTCTTCAAAGGGATGTTGTTTGGTGAAAATACTCTAGGGATATTTGACCAAGCTAATATATTCTTAGAGAAAAAGGGAACGATAGAACAAATGGAAAATCACAGTGTCATAAGGATATTATGTTCCAAAGAAAATCCTTCTTTTCTTTTGTATCATGTATCTGACAAATTATTTATTACAGAGGTGGCAAGGAAATACAACTTCTGGCTACATTTTTTCCATGGAAAAAGGAAAAATCAATTTATCCCCTTTCCATGGAAGATTGGAGATTTCATTTTCAGAAACATAAATAAAAATGACTAGTTTGCAAGCCATTTCAACAATGTGAACTTAAAGTATGTTGAAAAGATAAAGGGCTTTGATCCTAACAAAATATTTGTAGAACACATGCTTTTGGTGGGATTCAGTAATTTGTTCATCCAAACTACCTTGAATGAAGAAGAAGAAGGTAACAACCAAAGTATTCATGTACACGAAGTTGGTGACCTAGAAATAGTACTCAATACTAATGAGTTTTATAAGAAAAAGGGAATGGTCCCAGTGAAAGGAGCACCTAGTCTCCAATTGTTACTCCCAAAAATACCACATCTTGGAGAAATGATCCAATGACTCACCTAGTGTTGGCACAGGGGAAAACCTAGGGTTCAATGCTTCAACAACACACCAACGAAACCCTAACTACTGACCCTTTCGGCAACACCTGCGAAGCAGATGGAGTCTCACCCGAGGTAGAGGCCAGGGGGGTTGTAGGAATTAGGTGTATACAACCAAGATGGGACACAAATCTATGATTACAACACTTAATAGATCACTTAGCCAACAATATGCATTAGATTATGATTCTCATTCACATCGCAGATTAGTCCTTATTACAGATCAGCGTAGTAACAATAAAGATCAAGTACTTCCAATCACTTAGCACACAACATTAGCTTCAGATCTAGCATTCATTCACACCATTAATAAGCACTAAGCTACAACATCAGATGCATTCATTAACAACAACAACACTAAGCAAATAACCACATAAACAACATCGCACAAAGAACATTAAAACACAGGATATACATGGTTCACCCCAGTGTGGGGCTACGCCCACCAACTTCTTCTCCTTCTTTATTAGTCTTCAATATTCTTACATTCATCTGCTCTTATGCACAAGACACAGAGCCAAGCTTCACACTGGACAAGTGATCTATGCATAGCGCACTAGATCCACCTTCCCCAAAACTAGGTCAAGGAACAGAGCCAACTCCTTAGTAGCACGAAGCACTTACAAAACACTTTCACTTAGCTCTACAAGTCTTAACATACTCTTTGCACAAAGCCAACAAGTCATGCACTAATCCCATTAGTAACTCCTTCTTACATAACTTAGCTACTTATTTATACAATTACAAAAAGGCCTAATCATGGGTAAACCCATGGGTCGACATCCCTTAACCCATTACATAAACCCTAGTAAACCCCTTGTTGGGTCCACAAGCCCAAAAAATGAGTGAGATCCTACGATCTTGGCTCTGCCTGGGCGTTCCATCTTCGATCAGGCTATCGAAGTCCCAAAATTGGTCAAACATGACCAATGTTCTCTCAAAACTTGATCAAGAGCCAACATGCCCCCAACACTCACCCATGACTTGTCCTGAGTCACTCAGATATGGGAAACGCTGCTTCAAAGGCCTTGATCTTAGCTCGAGCTACCTCGACTTACTGCTTTTCCAAAGCTTCCTACTCAACGAACTTCTGAATCACTTGCTCAGTAACAGGCCCTTCCAGGCGTTGTTCCACTTTCATAACCATTTGATCCAGTTGTGATCCTTGTCCTTTGATCTCTTCAAAAATCATGCAAGCTTTGTCCTGCACCGGCATGAGTTTATGTGTAACTTCCATAAATCTTCTTTGGATGGCAACAACCTACTGCTGGACTATGTGTTGTTCATGTGATATTTTCATCCTCTCGACTGTAGTTAGTAGCTTCATTTGTGCTTGCACGGTGGATGCATGTTGTTGCGCCTCTTGGAGTTGTGCTTCCAGTTTCCACAGCTCTGGATCTTCTGCGAGATGTTCATAGGTCTGCGCACTATTGATCACTCAATTGCTTACATTTTGAGGCGAGTTCCCTGATCCTTACAATTGCGCTCTTAGTGATTTCTTCCCTCTAATCATGCACTTCTTGCGGAGTGCTCGGAACTGCTTGGAGTTCTGACTTCGTTACTCTTGCTTGAAGCTATTGAATGGCCTCAACAAGCTTCCCCACTTGCATTTCGGATGACTCTTGTTCCTCTTGTGCGAATCCCAACACAGAGTGAAGTGTTTTAGTCACTGCCTCCTTGACCGGAGTCTGCTCTGTGAGCAACTGGTCTTTTTCTTTCTGCATCTTCGCTTTGTCCTCCTCAAACATCACCCTAATTTCATATTTCTCCTTCTGCGCAACTCGAAGTTGATCGAAGGCCTCCTCCTTTTCTTGCTTCAAGGCTTCTGTAGCCTGCTCATTTTCTTCTTGGAATCGACAAAGTCAAGCCTTTGTTGCATCTTCTAATCTTCGTAATTGGGTGGGCTCATCCCCTAATTCTGCAATCTTTGACAAAGGAGGCGCAGTAGGTACTGCGCAGCTCGAATAGATGGCTTGTTGTATGTCTTTGAGCTCCTTCTTTATTCTTTAATATAGAGTTTCTTGCTTTGCTCCATGTCTCTACAAGATATCCTCTGAAGCATCCTCCACGACTACGATGATGAGATCAACATCATCCACTGTGAGCACATTCTTTGATTGAGGCTTATTGGCTCGGGTCTTCTTTCTTGCTGAGGGTTTCTGCTAAGAAACCTTCCTCTTCATTGATGTTTCGGCCTTAGTAGGGGGATCCTTCAGCGATGTAACTTCACCTTTGTCTTGATTTTATCCTTCTTCCCCTTCTTCTTATGGATTCACTTCGCCTCCTCCTCCTCCTGGGGGTGATTTAGGCCTACATTCCTCTGAGGCACTATCCTTCTCACCACTTTCTATGTTCCGCACTTCCTCTTTTTTCTTCTTTTTCTTCATGCTAGTCTATCCATCATGTTCGACCTAGGTGACCAAGGGACTTCCGATGATGTCGGGATCGGAGAGTTCTGCATCTTCCACCGATACGAGGAACTCTATTGTCCATTCTTTGGTGATCTCCTCCATGTCATCGTCAGTCAGCTTATAGTATGATTGTATTTCCTCCTTACTTTCATCCCGACACGCAGTGATGTAGATAAAGTTTCGATCTATGTGGAACTTCACTAGCGGCCTGTACTGGTGCAATGTATTTGGGGTCATTCGTGGAAATGCCTCAATGGAACGCTTCAGCTACTAGTAGTAGGCATGGAAGACATCATTCGACTGCCACTGCTTCGACATGTCATTTGTGTACCACAAGGTGGAGAACCTTGCGGCCAACGACTCTGATGGCTCAACTTCTGGGAATGTCACTCCTTCCAGCATCTGCCAAGTGACAAATACGATTAGTACTAGTAACCAACTGGAATGGAATTCGTAGCCCTGATCCTACACTTCACAACAGTCCTTTTCGATCTCATTGACGAGGTAACTCGCCCTGTTCATTTTCATTCCTTCTACGCACTTCCCTGCGAGGTCTAATACGAATCTGGTGACCTGTGTCGGATGGTTCTTTCTGGAGAGCTTACCAGCTATAAGTTGACAAGCTAGGCGCACTGTGCCATCCTGGATGGAGGCTACCTTATAGCCTCGCTTTCCCTTTTCTACATTGCCATAGTCTTCCTTTATGCATTGTGCCAGGGATCAATCTGAAGTCTTCCCTAGGTAGAACGGTTGAGGGTTTGGTCCCTGCATGCTCAGTCCTGTGATGAGGTGGATCAGTGTCGGATCCACAGTGATGCGCCTATCGAGCCATAGATAGCCTCTGTGATAGCACTATAGGAGGATTTTAATGCAAGCGTTAACCTCCTGGTGTTGGCCAAAGTGAGGGATATTCATCATGTTCAGGATTGTTGATTGTGCGAGATCCTTTATCCATGGTTGGGAGACTATGCATGACTTCTTCCTAATCATTCTCATCAAATACTGATGTGGAGCGAGCATTGCGTAGTTCTTCCTGTCTCTAAGGTTAAAATCGTTGTTCTTCAGAGATGGGATGTGTCCTAACTAGAGTCCAACTACATGGATCCCCTTCAGGATGTATGCAGTGATCAACGTATATTTGAAGTCACGTGGGATACTGTTGCGGTTCACCGCGCCAGCCAAAGGTGGTATGTACTCCGGCAAGACCGACGAGATCTGCTTCGCATTAGCCAAATAGTCGTGGCGTTTGCTTCAATTCTTAGGAGTATGAATAGAACGACGTCTAGTCGAAGGGGATGCTTGCAATCCTCCTGTCGACGATGTCTTTATTCCTACAGACATAACCCTCTCAGCCATGAGCTCCACAAGAATCTCCTCCACAGATTTCTCTAACACGCTATGTTCGCCTGACATTCACACTTGTAACCAAATAGATCGGGTAGGCGAACAGACAAGTGAGGTAATCAAACAGATGGCGAGGTCTAGAGAGCACAACGCGATACAATGGATTCTTTGTTAGTTCGGATAATCACTGGTGGAAAAATTTGGTCCCAATGCAGCATCCGACGAGTTAAATAAGCAAGCGTCGTAACAGATTCTTCCAACGGGCAGGAATGCCTCAATCAATACGAATTTTTCCATTATGGAGCGGTTTCAACGGTCCAACAACGGTATTTCCATCAATAACTGTGTTTCTAGCCGTTCCAGATCGTTATTCTAACGGTCGGGGCACCTCCAACAATCATATAGCTTCGTCGTAGTGAAATTACATTCTGCATGGTTCTGCTATTTCGGCAAGGTTCAAGTTCTGTAGATTTGTCTCCTGCAAAGTCTTTTCTGGAACTTGTTGTAGTTTTTCTAACTTGGCTTTCTTCTTACTCAGCTTCCTTGCTTTCTTTCCTGTGATATGAGTCTTTGGATTCTTCCTTCCATTCTTATTCTTGTCTTTTCTTAGCATAGTGACTTTGTGTTGCTGATGTTCTTTCAAAGGGTTCAGAGATAATACCTCTTTTCTTACTAGGTCTTGGGTGGACATACTTTCTTCTTGCATGGATAGGTCCTTTAAACCTTTTTGTGCTCTTTCAAATTTGACAGCTACTTCTCTTTCATTCTACTTCTTTGACTCAACTTATCGTTCTTCTAACAATAGATCTATTCTTCTAGCTATGAGATCCCTTAGTTCTTTTTTTTTTGTTCTGTAGCTTCCTCCTATGTTTTCCTTCTGATCTGATCTTTCTCAATCCAAGTCTTTCCTAATAAAAGGGGGAAAGGGGCGTTGTTCTCAACAAACCTAATAACTTCAAAGTCATATTTTTTTGATGTTTCATAAGCAATCATAGGTACATTAGTAACTCTTCCACATAGTGTTATCATCTTTCCTTTAAACAAGCCTATCCTTCCCAATGAAGGTATCATAGCAGGCTTTCCCAAAATTTCCCAAGTGCTTTCTGGCATAATGTTCACATGTGTTTCTTCATCTAATACACAGTCTATATCGAATTCTTCTATTCTTGTAACTATGCGTTATTTTTATTTCACGGTCTCTGGTAAACTAATGTCTCTGTGATCATCCATTACTTCTCTTAATTGTATTAACATAGTCTCTGATTCTTTTTCTGTATGATTCTTTAACATATCCTTAGTATCATGACCTTCTTTATAGTTTTCTTGTCTCATGTTCATTTTTTCAACTTTAGCAATCATTCTTGGGCAATCCTCAACCTCATGACCAATAACTTTACAAAAAGACAAATAGAACCTATACCAGGGTATTCCTTAGCAAGATGTCTCGACCTTCTTCAATTATAAAACAATGTCAATCCTCTCTTTCTTTTAAATGAGCCCCAACCTTTCCTGTATTACGCACTGGGATCACAGTGTTGGACCTGCAATATGAAAAAATTATTTCCAGGTTCCTGCATCCACTTATTAGTCCAAAAATTATTTCTATGCATAGGAATAACATATCTTTCTCTATTTCTATCAAATTTATTCAGATCAACTCTTTCTTCTAACTATGCCCTAGTTTTCAGACTAGGAAAAAATCTATCAAACATACCTAGATTCATACTTTCGAAGCAAAAATTTCCACTTATCTTACCTTTACCAGAGCACAAAGATTTAAGATCTTACCTCTTTTCTTCAGATCGGGTTCCTTTCTTATTACAGAGCTTTGCAAGTCAAGTAGAATACTACGTGCTACAACAACAGATCTACGCACAGAGATTTCTCTTTTCTTCAGTTCCCAGCAATCACAACTTCAGGTCCCAGCAAAGGAACCATTTGTTGTCACAGGGGCAGACCCAAGGTTCAGCGTTTCAATAGTGCACCAACAAAACCCTAACTATCGACCCTTTCGGCAACACCTGCGAAGCAGATGAAGTCTCACCGGAGGTAAAGGCAAGGGGGGTTGTAGGACTCAGGTGTCTACAACCAAGCTAGGATACAGATATGTGATTACAACACTTAATAGAGCACTTAGCCAACAATATGCATTAGATTATGATTCTCATTCACATCGCATATTAGTTCTTATTATAGATCAGTGCAGTAACAATAAAGATCAAATACTTCCAATCACTTAGCACACAACATTATCTTCAGATCTAGCATTCATTCACACCATTAAGCACTAAGCTACAACATCAGATGCATTCATTAAAAACAACAACACTAAGAAAATAACCACATAAACAACATCGCACAAAGCACATTAAGACACAAGATATACGTGGTTCACCCCAATGTGGGGCTACGTCCACCAACTTATCCTTCTTCTTTATTAGTCTTCAATCTTCTTACATTCCTCTGTTCTTGTGCACAAGCCACAAAGCCAAGTTTCGCGTTGGATAGGTGATATGCGCACAACGCACTAGATCCACCTTCCCCAAAACCAGGTCAAGGCACAGAGCCAACTCCTTAGTAGCACAGAGCACTTACAAAACACTTGCACTTATCTCTACAAGTCTTAACATACTCTTTGCACAAAGCCAACTAGTCATGCACTAAGCCCATTAGTAACTCCTTCTTACATCGCTTATCTACTTATTTATACAATTACAAAAAGGCCTAATCATGGGTAAACCCATTGGCCGAAATCCCTTAACCCATTACATAAACCCTAGTAAACCCCTTGTTGTGTCCACAAGCCCGCAAAATGAGTGAGATCCCGCAATCTTGGCTCCGCCTGGGCGCTCCATCTTCGACCAACCTGTCGAAGTCCCAAAAGTGGTCAAACACGACCAATGTTCTCTCAAAACTTGGTCAAGGGCCAACACCCAGTTAGAAATATTGCCAACAATAGTTCAAGTGGCAGAGGAGAGAAGAATCCTCCCCTTGGGAAAATCAAGAATCCACATAAGCTACCTGTGAGAAAGAAAAGGAAGAACTTAGTACAAGAGGAAGAGGAAAACATTATAGAAAATGACATCCAAAGTTTTTCTCTGGATGACATGGAGCTAGAGGTGTATATTGAGAAAATATTTCCTACGATGGAACAACTAGAAAATATAACTCAACAAAATTATTTATTGGAAGTTGTTGCAAATGAGACCTTTAGTGAAGAGGAATCCTTCATTTTTCAAAGTGTTATTTTTTATGAGTCTAAAAATTTGATTGTAGAAAGAGGTGATCAGAAAAATAAAAATGGAAAATATCACTCATAGGTTGACTTGAAGGACATGCGGTCATCCAAAATCTCTAAAATTGATAGGGAAACTAGGGATGCTCTTGATGATTCTATTGATGGATTAGAAGATGAAAATTCTAAGTTAAAAGAAAGGATCAGAGAATTGGAAAATGCCTTAATGCCTCTTCCAATCCTAGCAAGTCCTCTGTCAATGATCAAACTAACTACACCCGCCATTAAGTTGAAAGGATCTTCAAGTCTACTCATAGTAGTCCGAATTTATGTAGAGAAAAATATTAAAAAGAGAATGTCACTAATAACAGAGGCATGGAAGGTATCAAAAAATATTGTTTCTTTCGACTCAAGGGAACATGCCTTTCATGAGTATCTGCAAGTTGATTTAAAGAATGAAGAAGGTTACTACAATGATGTTGTATTTCCATTTGGAATTAAAGTCTCAAACATGACAGAATTGAAAAGAAGAGAAGAGGATCTACCTTCTCCAAGTCGAATAAAACAACTAAATGCTTGTTGGAAGGAAAAGATTAAGAATTTGAGTAACATTGTCCAAGCATGCAGCGAACCCATACTAAAAGAGAATAATTGTTCAAGAGGATCATGGAGATAGATATGGCGAGAGGCACTAATGAGGTACAAGACCCTAATTTAATTCTCAATTCAATGTTTCTAACAAAACAACAATTTAACGAACAAGTTGAGATATTTAAGGGGTTATCAGCTGAAAACTTTTATGGCATACTCGAATATAATGAAGAAGAAATAGACAATATTCCATGAAAAATCAAGATATCGAGGAGGAAGTACATGGTATTTCTCATGAATTAAGAGACTTGGAAGGTGAATTATTCAACATTAAAATCAGGCATGAAATAAACGTCGCACCAATGAAAAACTACATTGAAGATTGGTTTAAAAAGACAATTCACAATTTAACCAAAGAAGGGCAAGAAGTAGTTGAGATGGTTCCTATAGCCGTCAATGAAGGAAATAAAAGGAAAATAGCAAGCAAGTGAAAGAAAGAGAGACCATCACAATAAGTTCATGTTGATCATATCTTGCTTTCTTTATCAGTTTTTCATCCAGTTACTCTGCTTCTTTGACTAGAAAGGTTTAACCGAAATCTGATAACTTATCTAAGTCTTGTTTTCGAGGTCTTTCTACTCTATCATCACCCACCTTATTATTTCCACGGCTTACTTCTTGTTTATATTTTCTTTATGGTTCGTTGGAGCCCCAATCCCATCCCTAAGGACAAACACATTTAATTTTCAAGGCTTTGTAACATAGTATATTTTTCAGAAATCCCAAGAGAATTATTTCGGGATCAGTTTTGACTGTATTTTATAACTCTAAGTTTTGAGTATAAAATATTTTATATTGATCTATCATTATATTTTTTTGAGCTCCCCATGTGTTTACTCTATTAAAGTTCTCTTATGCATGTAGACCATCTTTTTTTTTTATGTGATTAGAAATATTTAGTTTAACTATGATGGATGTGAGGAAATTTTGTCTATTTTTGTAAGTATGTGAAGTGTGAGGTTCTTGGTCATCTCTCAGGAACTCTCTTTAAAAAAAAAACTTTTTTCTTTCTTTTTACTTTTCTACAATCTTTATATTCTTTGAATATCACGACGGACTTCCTCAAGGTCCTATATTATTTTTAAAAAATCTAGAATTCCAAGAAAAACTTGAAACAAAGAGGAATACCACCTCTATAAAAACATAGGGGTGTTTTTATCCCTGTAAGGTTGTCGTTTCGTTCATGACAAATTCAAGCATCAACAGAAGGGTATAACCCCATGACTTGACAGGTGTACATACTCTACCCCCCTCTTGATTTGAACCTGTGACTGCCTAGGAGGAAACACATGTTCTTAACCATTAAGAACACTCAAGATGTTTTATAACTCTATCACTTTATTTTTTTATGACTTATAAAAATATAAACCATTTAAAAAAAATTGAAAAGTATAAAATTATCTGTAAATAAAATTTTGAAATTTTTTCATAATAATTAATAACCTTAATTCAAAATTCAAATTAAAATTTTAAGTTTTTGAATATTTCATACTTTCTTCTTAAACATTCTAATTTGAATGTTGTTGATCAATAAGTATGTTCATTTATTTTAAAATTATTATTATTATTATTATTATTATTATTATTGCATCCAAAAACGTTTTCTACACTCCATTATGAGTCCAGTGTGAGGTAGATGTGTAATTCCTTCAATTCTCAACATGGAGTTGACACATGGCATTTAAAAATATATTAATAACAAAAATATATTAATAAATAAAATATATGAGGGAGATGCTTAATTCCTTGAATGTTTAATATGGAGTTGACATGTGGTATTTAAAAAAAAATTAATAAGAAGAAAAAAATATTTCAATGTGGGACATAATCAATCTCCACTTTAATTAAAATATTTTAATATCTCCAAAACACCATGGCATGAAAGTGTTGGCATGTTTTTATAGGAAGAGTGTGCTTGTCATTGATGGCAAGAATAGAAGCAATGATGGAAAACAGGAAAAACATAAGCTTGGGAGGAGAAGCGAACAGTATGCAGAGATCAAAGCTCAGAAGGAAAAGCACAATACAAAAACGTGATCAGGATCAACATCTCCACAGGACAAACCAAGACTATTGAGAATTCGAATATTTGAATTTATGTCAGCCATCAGATTGAATTAATGGAAGGATAAGATAAGTGGGGCAAAACGATTAATAATTCAATCACCTGAATATCCGTCAGCCATCGGATCAAGTTAAGTGAAGAATAGGATAAACGGGGCACAAGGTTTGAGAATTCGATTATCCAAATACCCGATAACCGTTGGATCACTTTTAAGTGGAAGGACAAGATACGATAGAAGAGCAGCAACAAAGATAGATCGAGCCATTGATCTAAGAACATGATCGACGAACAACATTTGGTTCACGTAAAAAGTTTTTAGGAGGTTACTGTTCGGGGAATCTCACTTCGAAAGAATTGGCAACTTGAAAGTTGAATTACACGAAGCCCGAAATCCAAAATGAATAAGGACCATAGGATCTGGAGAAAATGTGATGACCGTTGGATTTAATCCAAAGGAAAGTTGCATCGCAGAGAGATCGACCCATTGATATAAGATCTTGATAAAACAAATGGCATTCATTTCAGGTCTAAAATTATGAGGAGGTTATGCTCCAGAGAAATCACTTCAAGAATTTCCAGTTTGAGTTTTGAAATTCCCAAAGCCTGGAGACCCGAAAAGTTGAAATAAATTATCGGTCGTCAGATCATCTGAATTAAATCTCAGTCATCATATCATCCGAAGAAGATGTCAAGCGTCAAATCATCCGAAACGAATCTGGGTCGTCTGATCCAGAGCATCAATTTGATTGTTGAAATTCCCGAATCCCAGAGACCTGGAGAGTCGAAATACATTCTCGATCGTCGGATCATCTGAAGTAAATCTCAGTCGTCAGATTATCCGAATAATATCTCAAGCATTGGATCATCCAAAGTAAATATGGGTCATGCGATTCAGAGCGTAAGTTTGAGATTTGAGATTTCAAAAGTCCAGAGACCCGAAGGAGATATCGATCGTTGATCAAGAAAAGGACCGCAAAACTGTTGATCTGGTTGAGAGGTAAAATTCCCGAAGTGAACGAGGACCGTTGATTTGATGAGGAAATGTGGCAGGAATCAGTGGACTCTAGCTAAAAGAATTCTAGGAAAGCGTGAAGGTTGAGAATTGAAATCACCAAAGCCCGGAGTAGCGAAGCAAATCTCGATTGTTGATCGAGAAAGGGGATAGATGACTGTTGATCTAGTTGAGAGGTAAAATCCCCAAAGTAGAGGCAGAGTCATTAATTGAGAAGGACAGGTGTACGTAGATCATCGACTCCTGAAGATTGGTGTACGGAGAAAAGAAGCGTTTGATATTTGAAACTCCCGGAGCCCGGATCATGAATTAAATCACAGTCGTTGATTTAGGAAGGCTAGATCTGATCCATGAACTTGAAAGGACAGATATGAGTGGTCCGTTTAGGATCACTGTCAAGATCGTGAGATCGACGGTCCCGTCGAATTGCAAGGATTGAAGGTGCACGAACTTTAAAAAATTGAAGGCGGGTCGCAATTGAAACCACAGTTTTGGAAAAAGGGCATGTGGAGGCTCGAGGCAAATTGTGGGGTGAAACACAGTTTGATCTCAAACCACCTTTAGTCACGCCCGCAATCACATGGTCACATGATATGATCGTCAAAGGTCACATCAACGGAAGATAGGGGAAGGAGATAGCACTTCTCGGATCCACATCGAAGGTTACGCATTGAAAAGTCAAAAAACATTTGCGTGTATAATCCAATGATGTTGATCAAACCGAATCTGATTGAAGGGTTGTTATTTCATCTTGTGATTTCTTGATCAGTTATGATTCAGTTACACTAACTGAATCATTTCTCTAGGACATTGGAATCATGGCTCTTGAGCATTCTGAGATTCCTGACTTGGGCGTTGTAGATTCGGAGAGTAACGGATGATGAGGGCATGAATAAAAGAAAGAAGTCGTGATAGAGGAAGGTTGTTGTTTCTCTTTAAAAAATAGTTGAACTGTAACCAATGAATATTACAGCATGAACTGAGGGAGAAAATGCAGAAATGAAGAACATGAGATAAACAGAGAAGAAATGGTGAACACAACAGATTGTACGAGAACTTAATCGCAAGAAGATGCAAGCAGGAAGACATTGATGCAGGAATAGCAAACCAGTGTAACAGAACATGGATGAGACTGTTCAACCATTGATAGATACTGTATCACTGTAATAAATTTCAGCAAGCAAATATTTATATCTCAGGGTGGTAGGGTGGTGCTAGGGAGGACTGTTGTCCTCATAGTTTCAAGTGGGTGCTTTAACACAGGGAGTTGTAGCTTCCATCTAGTTGCAGCCAGAAAAACCAAGGGTGGTAGGGTGGTGCAAGTGAGAACCATTGTTCTTTTTTCTACAGGTTGGTGCATGTATGACTAGAAGTTGGTGCTTCCATCCAGTTGGTGCTGGAACACTCCGGGAGTTGGTGCTTCCTTCTAGTGGGTGCTAGAGAAACCAGAGAGTTGGTGCTCTCAGTAGGTTGCATATTGTTAAAGAATAGGTTGTAGCCTCATTTTTAGTTGGTGCTCAAAGAAAGATGATGTAAAGAACTTAAAAGACTACCTGTCATTCGAAGAAGAAGAGTTTTTCTTCCTTTATGGGTTTCCTCGTGAATATTTGTCTTAGTGTATATCATATGTGTGATTGATGTTTGTTATTTCTGCTATTCGTGTCTTGCATAATCTTGATGATCACTTGGATAAGGTTAATAATATTTTAATAGGCATAAAATTGTTTAAGCACAGTAAGAATGGATTCCCCCCCCCCCCCCTCTCAGTTGTCTTAGTATTTCCAACAATCGGTATCAGAGCGGATTCCTTTTATTTAAAGGTAGATAAGTAATCTTAAACATGACAAGACATGAAGGAAATTCAACCAATAAGCCTCCTATGTTTGATGGAACAAATTTTCTTTTCTGGAAGGTTAGAATGAGAACATACATTATGGCCTTAGGTGTTGATGTTTGGGATGTTGTAGAGACTAGATATATAAAACCTGTTGTGCTAGATTCCAAAGATGATAAGTTAGAATTTAGCTTCAATGCAAAGGAAATGAATGATATCATGAGTGGGCTTGCTGAAGATGAATTTGTGAAGGTAATGCATCTTGATTCTGCCAAAGGGATGTGGGATAAACTTATTAGCAATTATGAAGGAAATGAGAAAGTAAAAGATGCCAAACTTCAGACATATAGATTGAAATTTGAACAACTAAAGATGAATGAGGATGAAACAGTTAATAAATATTTCTTAAGAGTTGAGGAGATTTTGAATTCCATGAAGGGTCTTGGTGAGAATATTGAAGACGCATTTTTAGTTCAGAAGATTTTAAGATCTCTACCTAATAGATTTAATCCAAAAGTTTCTGCAATAGAAGAACCGAATGATCCTAAGACTTTGTCTATTGATCAAATTCTAGGAACTCTAACTGCTTATGAAATGAGGATTAGTAAAGATAAATCCACCACTAGAGAAGCATCTTTTAAAGAAGATAAGAATGAGGAATTTGAGCCTGATGAAATTGAAGAAAAATTTGTGAGAAGACTAAAGAAAGGATCAGGCAAGTATAAAGGAAAGTTTCCCTTCAAGTGTTTTAACAATGGAAAGATAGGTCACTTTGCATATAAGTGTCCACACAAGAAGCAGGATCAGAATTCTGAAGGTGAAAAGAAGTACAAATCCAAGAGATTTGGTAAAAAGAAAAGTTTATGTGTAAACAATGATGACTCTTCAGAAGACACAGATAGTGACTCTTCCTGTGAATATAAGGTTAATGAATTTATGCTTATGGATGAAGAGGATTATGATAATAAAAGAGCATGAAGTGATGTTAATTATGAAGAAGTTGTGGTTGATATGGAAGGTGAACTAATCAGTGCTTTAGAAGAGATTGACAAACTCGGACTTAAGAAGAGAAAACAAAAACAATTGTTGATGCAATTTGAAAAGAATGGTAAAAAACCTGACGAAGACTTTGCCCTGCTAAAAGTAGATTTAGAAGAGGAAAATAAAATAGAGGACACTCTAAAACAATAGTTATCAGAGAATAATGAAAGATGTGAAGCCTTGGAAGAAGAGGTAGTAAAAACCAGAAAAGAGATGGAGAAGTTTAAAGCATTATATCTCCAAAATATTCCAAGCATTAAAGCCTTAGCAGAACTAAACGACCTTCTGAGCAAACAGAGATCTCCTTTGTTGAAGACTTATTTAGGCTATGTAAGTAGTTCAAGCAACAAGAAGACAAAAATAAAAGAGTCAGTAAAGATGATCAAGTTCCAAGTCAGCAGACAATCAGACCATGTGAGTACTCTGCCACCAAAGGCTAATAAAGACAAGATGATCCCTGATAAAAAAACAAAGATATCAGAAGATGGAGCAACAAATGCCAAGAAGAAGGCCATCCTTCAGGTACAAAAATTTCTTCCATGGTTACTATTTTTACTACTCTAATTTTGGTCATAAGATTGCAAATTGTCAAATTAAGTTTAGAGACATGCAACTGAGTATATCAAGAGATAAACAATCTTTGCGACATAAAACTAAGCAGCCAATGAGTAGACAACGTTGAACCAATCACTTTGACCTATTGAACAATGAGCTTGAATGTTATAATTGTCATAACTTCAGCTACAAAGCTTCAAACTTCCATCTGAAGAATTACAAAGCAGATCCAAGGATAAAACCCTTAGCTAGAAATGTCAGCACATGGAAAAAGAAAGATAGTGAAAAATGTGGTCTAGTACTTTCAGCTCAAAAACAAAAAGACCCCTGGTATATAGACAGTGGATGTTCCAAGCACATGATTGGAGAAAAGGATAAGTTTTTTTCTATAAGTAAAATCAAAATAGGAAATGTAACCTTTGGAAATGATGCACCGAGAAAAATCAAAGGTAAAGGAATGGTAAGTCTAATTAATGGCAAAGGGAAATCTCAAGATGTGTTGTTTGTAGATGGTCTGAAACATAATTTGCTCAGTGTAAGTCAAATGTGTGACAAAGGATGTGAAGTGGTGTTCACTTCCAAAGATTGTAAGATAAAGTCTGTAAACTCAGGACAAGTGGTGGCTAAAGGCATAAGCATAGATAATAATGTATATGCGTTGAAAGAAGATAGAGAAGAGTGTTATCTAAGAAAACATGATGAAAGCTGTCTATGGCATAAGAGACTTGGACATCTAAACTTTGATCATATAATCAAACTTAGTAATAGTGGGGCAATAAAATATCTTCCAAAGATATCAAAGCCATATGATTCTATATGTAAACCTTGCCAAATAAGAAAGCTTGCTCAGACATAGTTTAAATATAAGAACTTTGCATCAACATAGAAACCTCTTCAACGTACATATAGATTTATGTTGAACATCAAGGAAGGAAGGTACATGAAAAGAAAATTATTTCATGTTGATTATTGATGATTATTCTAGACTTACATGGGTTGCCTTTCTGAAATAAAAATCTGAAGCATTTGAAAATTTCAAAGTGTTTAAGGCTTTGAATGAGAATCAAACAGGAAAAATATTGAAGGTAGTAAGGTCTGATAGAGGAGGAGAGTTTAGTTCAAGAGACTTCAAAGAGTTTTGTGATAAACATGGGATCAAAAGACAGTATAATATTCCAAGGACTCCACAACAAAATGGAGTAGTTGAGAGGCATAATAGATCAGTTCAGCAGATGGCAAGATCAATGATGAATAAAAAGAATATTTCTCAGACATATAGGGTAGAATCAATTCATACAACAGTACATATTCTTAACAAAGCTCATCTCAAGCCAAAAAGTGACAAGACTCCTTATGGACTATGTTTTGGAAGACATGCTTCAATCAAGCACTTTAATGTCTTTGGGAGTAAGTGTTATATCAAGAATAATGATGAAAATCTTGGCAAATATGATGACAGGGCTGATGAAGGTAACTTCTTAGGGTATGCTACAAACAGTAAAGGATATAGATGCTATAAAAAGAGGATGCATAAATTGGTTTATTGCATTGTCATAAAAGTTGATGAAGAAATCCGAGTACGAGATGTAAGAAGTGTTGAATCAACAACATAGGATATAGTTGAAGTTGAAGATGAACAGGTCCAAGAATCAGAAAAAGAAGACTCTGAGTTAGATGAAGATACAAACACTCAGGCGGACTCAAATCAGCAGACAACATCAAATCCTTCCTCCATAATTACTCAAAAGAATCATCCTACAAGTCAAATAATTGGTGAGAAAGAAAAAGGTGTACAACCCAGGAGAAGGATAATCAAAGACACCAAGCAATCACATATAGGCTTCATATCCATGGTGGAACCCGAGAACTTTAATGAAGCCAGTGAATATGTAAATTGTTTAAAATCAATGAATGAGGAACTGGATCAGATTGAGAAGAACAATACTTGGGAGCTTGTTCCCAGACCTGCAGATAAGTATGTAATTGGCTCCAAATGGGTGTTTAAGAACAAAATGAATGAACAAGGACAAATTGTTAGGAATAAATCCAAATTGATCTGTAAGGGGTATGCACAAGTTGAAGGATAGGATTTTGATGAAACCTTTTCACCATGGAAAGATTGAAAACCATCATAATGTTTCTTACCTATGCATGTCATAAGAAATTTAAAGTATATCATATGGATGTTAAGTCATCATTTCTTAATGGAGATTTAGAAGAAGATGTATATGTGGAGCAACCTGAAGGATTTTCACTGATAGATAATCCTGACTATGTCTGTAATTTGAAAAAGGCATTATATGGACTGAAACAGGCACCACGAGCCTGGTATTATAGACTGGACAAATTTCTACAGGAAAAAGGGTTCAAGAAAGGTATTGTTGACAATAATCTATACATTAAGTTTGAAGGTGATGATTTATTAGTTGTTTTGGTTGATGTGTATGATATTATTTTTGGATGCACTAATGACCCTTCGGTTCAGTTGTTTTCTAATTCAATGCAGACTGATTTTGAGATGTCCATGATAGGAGAACTGTCATATTTTCTTGGTTTATGAATCAATCAGAGTTCTACAGGGATATTTATCTCTCAAGAAAAGTATTTGAAAGAGATGTTAAAGAGGTTTCAAATGGAAGATTCTACCCTTGTGAGCACACCTATGGTGGTTGGTTGCAAGATCAATAAAGATGACATTTCACCTGATGTTGATCAAAGAATATATCGATCAATGATAGGCAGTCTTATGTACATCACAACATCACGTCCTGATATAATGCAAGTTGTTGGAATGGTAGGTTGTTATCAGTCTACTCCTAAACAAAGTCATTTAGCAGTTGTCAAGAGGATATTCAAATATTTTAAAGGTACAATGACTTATGGTCTTTGGTATCCTAGAAATCAGAATTTTCAATTAACTTCATATTGAGATGTTGATTGGGAAAATCGTTTGGATGAGAGAAAGAGAACCAATGGAGGTGCATTCTTCTTAGGT